>VDFB02105785.1:368598146-368768506 GCA_007258455.2 Sequoia sempervirens
GGGAGAGAGATAGAGGGAGTGAGTGAGTGAGAGAGAGACCTAAGAGAGGGAGACAAGGTTAAGGGTAGAGGGTAGAGGGTTTAAGGGTTAAGGGTTAAGGGTTTAGGGTTATGGGTACACTAGTAGAATTTGGAAAATAAATGACTACGTGACTAAAAATTTTAGTCACACGACTAAAGCTTTTAGTCACGTGACTAACACTAGTAGTATTTGGAAAATAAATGACTAATTTGGTCATTTATAAACTTGACTAATTTGGTCATTGGGTAAAATCACAACTAAATAACTAAATAAATGACTAAATAAATGGCTAAATAAATGACTAATATCAGATAAATAAAAATTACTATTACTCCTCTATTCTTTTTTCTTTTGAATTTGATCATAATCCATAGAGCTTAAGCCCCCCTCATGGGACCTCTACCTAAGTGGGCCATTTGGCCACTTAGGTTGCTTGGTGCACCAAAAATACCTATTGCGTAAACTTGAAACCAGGGCTTATCATCTGCTAAAACGTTTTTCAAATGAGGGCTTTATTTTTCCCCTCTTTTTACTATTTATTGAGTTTTAATAAGCATACCCTAATACCCTGTCAATATTTTATTTTCAGGCCACAACTCACAAAATTGGACAAGTGAAAGGTCAATACCAGCGAGGAAGAGTTTGGAGGAGTGGAAACCAATAGCGAGTGGAAAGTAGAAAAAACTACTAACAATATAACACAATTTGGGCAGAATCTTCAGGTAAGTTCTGTGACAAATTGCATCATCTTTAATATCAAACTACAATTCCTTCCTACCATTACTACACAGAAGGGGATTTTAAGACATTAATTTAAGACAAAATATTAATTTTATCTTAAATATATATTTTATGTTTAAATTATATTTTTAATTTTCTAATTGTCTTAAATTAAGACGATAAAAAAAATACTTTTTTAAAATAAACAATTTGAAAGGCCCCAACTTGAATTTTGCATTCAATGGTACAAATTTTCTAAGAAGTCTTCATTGATGAAAAAATTGATCCTTCTTGTTGTTTTGTCTGGTCATAAGGGTGCCACATTGAAGATTGACAGGTTTTAGAGATAGTAGATATTTGAGCTAGAGACATGATTTTTTGATCCTTTTAAACATAACTGTGTAAAAAAGTCTGTATGCCAGCATGAGACTATTTCCAGTCAAACATAACACCTATTTGAATGTCCTTCATTGTGCTATTTTCCGATGTTCCTCCTTGAAGTTATCAAGGTCCTATTTTTTGTCATAAAAGCGTAGTTGCTGGCATAGCCATGGTAAAACTGCAAGTTACATATCAAGTTAGTGATTTAGACCATCAATTAGAGTGTTGTATGTGACAATATATATTTGGAGAGCAGTAACTATGTTTCATTCCGGCTACCAACCTTAGAGCTTATCTTCCCTACCCACCTTGTAGAGACCATTAATTAGTGTATTGCAGGTAGTAATATTAGGTGAAATGCTAGATTGTATCATTTTAGCAAATAAAATAAGAGCTTCATCTACTCTGCCTCTTTTTCAAATCCCATCAAGTAGGGTGCTATATATATGTAACAATATCAGGAAAACAATGTGTGTGCCCCATTTTGTGCAAAATACCAAGTTCTTCCTCAATGTGATCCCCTTTACACAGTCTTTATGAGAGTGTTATAAGTGATAACATTTGAATGTATTTCCATCTCTTTCATTTCAGCAAGGGAGTTGATTCTATGCAGATCAACAAAGTTACCAAGGCAATTTAAAAGTGTGGCAAAGGCTACGACATCAAGAGGAAGGCATTCAGTTATGGCTGAATGTAAAAGGTCCTAGGCATTTTTTGTGTCTCTTGATTTACATATGACATTAATGTACTGAGTGAAGTGAAAAACATTAAATTTGTGTGTGATGCGAGGAGGGGATTTCTCCTATTTACATGTGTGGTGAGCTGAGGTTTTGTATTGTTTTGTAGAATGAAGAGAAGTTACCTGTTTAAAGAGGGGGTGTATCCATTTAAAGTTGTGAATCATCTTCATCTCCATCTTCATGTGGTTAACAAAGTAGAGTAGAGTAGAACAAAACCCTAAAATATATTCTCTGCCCTCGTTAACAAATAAACATAAATGCAAATACAAATTCACTCATGAGGAAATAAAAATGCCTATGTTTCTTGGTTAGTAGTTTATATTGATATAGTATAATTTAATATATACTTTAAGTTTTAAAAAAATTATGTTTATAAAAATTCTTAAATTTTCTTAATTAAATAAGGGTTACAAGATAAAAAGTTATATTATCTTTCATATTTATATTTTGTAGTAGATATATTTTTTTAACTTTTAAATAATTATTTATAAAAATAGAAAGAATTTAAAAGTGAAAAATTGAAAATATTTTATAAAGTTTATACATTGAATGATTTTACTTATTATATATATATATATATTTTTAACTTAAAAATATAATTTATAAAAATGGCACACACATATTCAGCATACCCAATTGCACACCTAAAGTGCAATACCCAGTTTATTTCCCTCTTCTCCTTATTTTCCCTCCCTCATTCGACATGCATTTTCCTTTTTCCCTCATTTTTAGCTGATAGGCTATTTATTGTGGGCTTTTCCCATCAGATTTGTCTCACAGCAGAATTGTTTGGTACCTAAAAAAACTTCCCAGTAGTTGAATCGACAATCTCAACTGTAGGTCTCTCCTGCAATGCAATTTGATGATTTGTCTCACGCTGGGGGTATATACATACGTCTTCGTCTATACCATCCTTACATACCTCTTCATCTATACCATCCTTCCAAAATTGTGAGATCTAGGTGTGGAGGTCGCGCACAATTTCAGCCAAGTCTTGGTGAATTTGCAAATAAGGGCACGATCCTAAAGAAATTCCTCCCTATCACTGATTGCCCCACCCACACAAAGCTCTGGAATCACTTTAGCTCACTGAAAAGCAAGAGGGTTGCATTCATAGTTGGGTGCTCTTGGAGAAAGCATAAGTGTTTTTGCTAGATCATGCAATGAAAACTTGTCCCAGTAGGCAAACCCCCTTTTGAATCTTATTTTTAGGCTGCAACTCACCAAATTGGAGAAGTGAAGGTCAATACCAACAAAGAAGAGTTTGGAGGAGCGAAAACCAATAGTGGTGGCAAAGCAGCAGAAAATGTAGGATTCCTCACTTTTAATTTCTCATCTTCATGCACCTGCCAATTGCATTTTTCTGTAAGTTTCTAAGCCTTTTCAATAAACCAATTTGAATATATTACACGCTTATGGCACTCCATGAAACCCCATTTCCGCATTCTGTTAAGGGCATTTGCAATCACAATGTCTAACAAAAATACTCTTTTAATTTCTACTGTTATGGATGTCCACACCCTCTTGAGTGCAGGTAAAAAGGATGTTGATTTGCAGCTGCATGGAAGTTTTAAAGACTTTTCAACAAATCCATTTTGTGCATAGCCTGAAATCATTGCATACCATGAGTTGACTCTCCTTTGGGGCATTCTATCAAGCGATTAATTTGCATTTCCTATGCTTCCACATTTTTCATACATGTCTACCAGAGAATTTCTGACCATAATACCTGACAAACATCCCCTTTACCTTTATGCTTTGATGTATGTTCACACCCTAGTTGAAAGCCCCATTTTGGCACAAGTAGAGAGAATGCTGGCAGAGGTTGTGGAATTTGGATTTATAGCTGACAATTGCAATTGCTTGAAAGTTTTTAATGCCTTATCAACAAATCCATTTTGTGCACATTTTGAAATCGTTGCAGTCCATGAGACCACATTTCGAGGGCTCCCATTTTGGCACATGCAAGGAGGACACTGGAAAGGTTGTATAAATTAACTTTGCACCTGTCAATTTGCATCTGCTTAAAATTTTGAAGCTTTCTTTTTAAGAAATTCCATTTCGTGCCTATCCTATGATCACTGTAGTCTATGAGACCACACTTCTTCAAAGATTTTGTCAATAGTTCACGTGCTTATTCTATGTTTCCACATTATGTAGGGAACTTACAACCACAAAATCTTACAAGAACCCCCCTTCTGTTAGATGGATGTCCTCAACCTAGTTCCAAAGCTCCCATTTGGGGTTATGCAGGGAGGATGCTAGCAAGGTTGGGAAGCTGGGCATAACACCCGCCAGTTGCATTTGCTTAAAATTTTCTAAATCCTTTTCAACAAACCCATTATTAATATTTCTTGCAATCATTGCTTTGCATGAGTTGACATATCTTTGGGGCATTCTGTCAAATAGTTTGCGTTCCTTTGTTGTTCTGCCAATGTTCTCATACATATGTACCATAGCATAAGATATCCTCGTAGCTACATGAAATTTTATAGCTACAAGAAACTATAATATGTAGATAGATGAAGTGGTTGGAGCCTTTCAAAGTTCAGATATGATCTTGTTTATCAATGGCACTAGATGTAGTAAGAACCACATGAGCTAGAAGTAAAATGTCTATGTGCAATGCATTGTCAATGTACTGATCCTTGGTTGATATCCTCCTAAAATGATATTACTTGGAGAACGCTACCTCATCCCAACAACCAGTTCCTCTTGGGACTTCCCCCTACAAATTAAGTCAAGAGAAACTACAGCCTTATGAATTCAGCTTCCAGTAGAAAGGTTTTATTGTTATAACATGTTACACATCAAAATCATGAGGTGTAAAAGAGTGATGATTTTAGGTGAGAAGAGTAAAGTTCAACTAAATTTAATAAATTTCTTTCAACCTCTCACAAGAATCATAGATTTGTCCAATCTGTGCACCCATCCAATTGGAACCCACCACTACCACTTTGTAGTCGTCTCCATGATCTCCTTTCATAATGTATGATTTGTAGCACCTTCAAGACTAAAACATGATTTGTAGAATAGTGAATTTGATGATTTTGAATATTTTTAAGGTTATGGTTGTCAGTTTTGATCCAATGAATTTTTTGAGTCTTGCTAATGTTTTCCAAGTATTTCGAGCTTCAGCTAGCTATGACTTCATGTGCAATTAGGACTGCTATGCCCAAGTCAAGTCTGAGTTTCAATTCCATAGTTTAGGTAATTTGACACTGATTGTTCACATCTTATGTTAGTTTGCACTGCAAACTTTAAAACTGACCAAAGAAACAACTCAAACACTTAAAAGTAAATCAGATCCCAATACAAACCATTTATAGTAGGAATAGGGGAAAGATTGAATTCATGTGATCTCATGATGACAGAGTGTGTGTTTATTATATTTTGGATATGCCAAAACAATTGATAAAAATGTTGTCATGCTATAATATTTCTACCAGTAAATAATGATTGGGAACTCTTTTCAGGTGGAGCAACTAGGATAGAAGAGGTGATATGCAAGGATGCAAGAATATGTGTATAGACATATTGCAGCAAGGAGCATCCCTAGAGAGCTAGATTGCATTTCTCTAAGGCTGGAAGATAAAAACTGAATTAGTTCCCCGTCTTATTGACAACTCATATAAGCAATTTGTTTTGGCAACTGATAATGTCCTTGTAGCATCTGTGGCAGTCTCATTAACTGTGAGGAACTCTGCCAACCCACAAAGGATAGGCTATGCCATGACATTAGGCACTCTTCTCATGTACAAAGCTCATATAGAAATAATTAGTTTCCATATACATATTCGTCTCTCTACTCATGTGCAAGATTCTGTTCTTCATCCATTTACTTTTCAGTTCTACAACTTTATTTATATTAGAATATTTATTATGTTTTCTATCATTTATAACACAAAATTTCCAGCAATTGAGACTGTTTTCCCTCCCCAAATATTTATGCAGTTCAGATCAATATTGCAACTACTAAACAAATACTGTTTGGTATACAAGCTACCATACAAACAATATTATTACTTTATCACGTCAATTACATTTCCATTCACAGTGCTACCAAACAAAGCAACTTTAAGTATATTTTCAATTGAAATTGCAGCATCAGACATTCTTGGCAAGAAAATTTATGAATAGAACATGATTGTAAAGGCATACAATGTCGCTTGCAAGGTACCATAAATTGACTGCAAAACATGCATATTTTCACTTGCTTAATTATGGCTATCAAATAAATAAACGTAGTTAGAAGATCTACCTTTTTCAAATAGCAGCATGGCATACAATATTATGTTCAATCCGACACCTCCAAGAGCAAAATTTTCAGAAAGTTCAATTTGCACGTGCTCACAACTGTTTCACATGTTCTGAACACATAATAAGAAACAAAAATGTACCATAACATTTTATAATGACTTGATAATGGCTGAAGATAGGAAACTACAAAATAACTAACTTTTCCAAAGGAAATTTGGAAATTTCAACACCTATGCTCACATGACAATACCCAAGCATGTCAAGTAGCTCTTTTGAGTTAACTATATTTCGTGTTAGAAATAGGTAACATGCCGCACAACCAACATTAACCCTGTTTCACCCACACTACAATTAAGCAATAAGCTGGAAAAAAATGCATACCTACTAGACAGAAATGTTCCATAAGAAGCACGGTGAATGCACTACCTTAGAGCCTGCAATTCTACTCCAACAAGAATATTACTACTACTTCTACTTCTACTTTAATATCTTGGAGCCTATGACTACCAAACACTTGTAAAGTAGTTCCTGTAATTTTATTCGTCATAAATGTCAATCAAACAAATAGATATCATTCAATAAAACAACCTCTAATACCAAATTCTAACATAGAAATCCAATAATAGTATGTATAGTTTCCACCGTATTAGACTAAATTCTCGTAGAGAAATAAATTGAAATGTAATCTGCAACAAATGCATAACAAAAAATTCACAAGTAAAGTCCTCTGTGGTTGATAAGAAAATCTAGAATAGCATAAGATATCCTCACAGCTACAGGAAGCTTTTCCAGACAAAAATTCTTACATGAAAGTAGACAATTGGAAGTCACTTGACTCTTGCTGATACCATCTATAGCATACATTTACATTTTTGTTCTATATATCTTCATTTTTTTTTTCTTTTATTGTTTGATACTCATCAGGCACTCCCTTGAGGTATTGTATATGATGATGAAAATTTCTATCATAAATGTTAGTCAGGATGGATATTATAAATTAAAATGATGTTTCTCATAGTGCATTCACATGCATTGCCACTCGTGAGCTTCATAATTTACTTTCAACACAGCTAACCATTCACATTACAGCTCAGATTGAAATATATATACCATAAAGATCAAATGTCAAAAGCACAGAATCTTCTATAGTCATATCATATTAAATTAACATTTTAAGTTTGGTTAGGCAGTCTATATATTGAAAATTTTCCTCAGAGATAGTTTACTTTAACTCTACTTTGCAATAGAGAGTATTCTAGTCTAAGACATTGCACTTAATTGGTTAAAGCATTGAGTTCTCATTGTGGGGACCCAAGTTCAAATCTCAAAAAGATGTCTAACATGGAATTCTAAGTTGTGACTCTTGGTCTTCCATAGTTGGCTTCTTGTGTTGAGGTGGTTTTTAGATAAATCAATTTCTAAATTGTGACTCTTAGTCTTCCATAGGTGGTTTCTAGCGTGGTTGCTTGAAAGGAACTTGAATTAGTCTCATGGTTATCCTTACAAGAACTTACAATTGGTTTCATGTTGATGCTCATATGAGGAGAATAATTGTAAACAATTATCAATATAAAATAGAAAGTATTCCTTTTGGTTACTTGCATACATGTATTCAGGTATAGATTTTGGATGTAACCAATCTCAACCCTAACCATGAACCTGTTAAACATTAATGATTAAAGCAAATAAAGAAACTAACTATACAAACCTGTGTAATCATTTTTCAAAAATTTTGTTGCTTCTGGATATTTTGCCAATGAAAACCTAGAACAAAATTGCATGTCAATTACATACTATAATGAATAATTTTTCTAGAGATGAGTTCATTGTTCCATTCTTTATGGTATATATATTTCAATATGAGCTGTAATGTGAATGGTGAATTGTTAGCTGTGCTGAAAGTAAATTATGAAGCTCACAAGTGGCAATATATGTGATTGCACTACAAGAAACATCATTTTAATTTATAATTTCCATCTTGACTAACATTTATGACATAACTTTTCATCATCATATACAATACCTCAAGCGAGTGCCTGATGAGTATCAAACAACAAAAGAATAACAAATAAAGATATATGAAACAAAAATGTAAATGTATGCTATCGATGGTGTCAACAAAAGTCAAGTGACTTCCAATTGTCTGCTTTCATGTAAGAATTTTTGTCTGGAAAAGTTTCCTGTAGCTGTGAGGATATCTAATGCTATTCTAGATTTTCTTATCAACCACAAAGGACTTTCCTTGTGAATTTTTTGTTTGTAGAGTAGTATGCTGTTGTATGAAATACTTTTGTTGCAAATTGCATTTCAATTTATTTCTCTGTGAGAATTTAGTCTAATATGGTGGATTGATGATAATGTGAACGAGCAAGTACTTAGGATATGGAAGGATTATGTTCTATTATTTATCTTAATTACCTCTAATTGCAGACAAGTTGCAGTATTGTTCAGTACTGAAAGCAAACTGTACATGCTATTATTGGATTTCTGTGTTAGAATTTGTAATACTACCTATTAATCTATAACTTACAAGATGCCAAAATATTTGTGAATTTGAATCATGTGCCTTTGGTTAGGCCGAAAAATCCACCTTTGTGAAGCATATTGACCTATTTTAGATATGTAATGAAATTTCTCACAATTGAATATGGACTAGAACTTCTTATACTCGAAACTTATTGATTAGTTTTGGTTATTAATGGTTCAATGCAATTTCTTGCTGTTGAAGCAAATTCCAGGAAGAAAATGCCTCTGGCCTTTCTCTAAATTAAACACGCTTGAGGCTAAGTCATCCAGATTGAAGCTTTCTAATCAGAAACCTGTTAGGGTTTTCAGGTACCCAACTTGAAATTTTATGAATTTGAGTTTTTTCTTACATTGGATATGAACTAGAACCTCTTATACTCGAGACTTATTAATCTATTTTTGTTATTAATGGTTCAATGCAATTTCATGGTGTTGAAGCAGATTCCAAGTAGAAAACGCCTCTGGCCTTTCTCAAAAGCAAACATACTTGAGGCTAAGTCATCCAGATTGGAGCTTCCTAATCAGAAAGTTGTTGCTGTTTTCAGGTACCCAACTTCAAATATTATGAATTTGAATATTTCCTTGAAAAATTTGTATAGTAGGGAAGATAAATCTTACAAAAGATTTGAGTTGGATTTGCATTGCGTTCCATTGTGTATGGTAACTAGCAAATTCAACTTTTGTTAGTTATTCCCAATTTTCTATTTAGACACTTTGAGCTAACTGTACTATTAGGCTTCAACTTGTTAAGTCATTCTTAAGTTTGAGTCACATAACAATACCTGACCACATCAAAGTAAACAATATGACATGACTTAGGCAAATGTCATTATGTTGATTATAGTAACTTTATTACAATATGTACCAATTCAATACCTGTCTTTGTCTGCCAAAATAGTATAGTAGATTCATTAGGGCTCTCTGAAGCCTCATGTCCTAGGTTAGTTGAGCTTTCAAATAGTTCAAAATTTTCCATGTGGTTTATAGAGTCTAAACTCCATTTTAGGAAAATCATGCGCCATGATATACTGGGCGGTAAATTGCAATGCAATTTTTTTTTTAAATTAATGACTACCTAAAATTAAGAGCAATCTAGGTATTCATTTATTTTTTTATTTGTTTAAGGATTTTTTAGCAAGGTAATTAAATTTTTTAATTTAACTCATCATACACCGTCAAGCTATCCCCTGTTTTAAATCATTCTGCATAAATGTTGTCTTCTCTATGTTCCTTAACTTCTCCTTATACTGCCCCTCATTCTTATACTGCACGCATTATCTCTACCAAAAAAATGTTGCAGACTCTTTGTTTGTTTGTTTGTTTTATGCTTTCTTTTCTCTATGCTCCTCCCTGCTCTCTCCTACAACCACTTTACCTAGATACAACCAACAACTCAGTAGTCCCAAGGAAAGGTGATTCCTAAACTTTCTCATCAACAAACCAATATAATAAAATAGAAGAATAGGCCTGTGCCTCATCGTTTCTACTATCATCATGCTGCATATACATGCCAATATGTAAATTTTTATATCCAACAACCTTCTATCCTTCTTGTAGAACTACTATAATGCTCAACAATTCTTGTTCTAATTATCTCAACATTTAGAGTCTTCATGCCGCTGTTAGTCGCTGCAGTAGAAAAAGAAAACCTTTTTATACAAGTGTGCAAGATTCAAAATTACATTTGACACCAAACAAAAAGTACTATCAACAAAGCTCAATGATATATAAAATTATGGATGATATATAAAATTATGGCATATAAAATTATGGATGATATATAAAATTATGGCTTGAGACTATAAGACTTAAACTCATTTTTTTCAACAGATCTTGGTATATATGTAAATGCAGCTTCTAAATATTCATATATAAAACTAAATTTATTCAAGCCACTATAGAAATGAATTAAATCACATATAAAACTATATTCATCTATTAGTAGTGCTTCGCACAGCAGGGAAGCCAACCCGATTCCCAATTTAGAGAAGCTGTAAGAAAGCACTTCCATTCGAAATTCACATGATATTATTGTACTAAGCAAGGAGGATAATGGGTAATAGGAGCTCCTACTGCTGCAGGCATTTTTATATCTTTTTATTGTTCTCATGCTGGGCTTATATATATATATATATAAAACTTACTATTACCCATTTTTCCACAAACACCCACATCGCATGTGAATACGTCCTTTTACATTAGCTCCATTGCAATTCACAGTGAAATTGTTCAAAGAACATTTGAACTATATATTACCCATTGTATCATACAATCCACCACCTCAAGCAATTACCGCAACTTGTAATGGGCACATCGCAACTCACAGTTATATGGTCCCAACTACATAGGAATACCATAACCTAAAACTACCTTGAAACAAAATTCTCAGCACTACAAATAATAACAGTATGTATATAATAATAATTCTCAGCCTTTTTACTTGATAAATTTTTTGCAATTTTCAATTTTTCCTTTCTATTCAATGTGTGAAAGAAAAAATAATTCAATATAATTTTCCCATTTCTATTGGTTGAACCTTCATATCCCATCATGTGACTGCCTACTTACCTTCCTGCTGAAAAGGCCAAATCTCGAGCCATATCATCAACAACCCTCTCAAGATCTCGCACCCTATTTTCCAAGGAGACCATGCTATGCTGAGAGTTTCCCATGAAATCCTGAAAAGAAAATGCAATCAAAATCTGATGGTCTGTTGAAATGGCATAGTACTGGTTCTCCAATGTCACCAATTTTCCTTTCCAGATTTTAGATACAACTGCATGATAATGGGTGTGCCACAAACTGAACAAAACTTCTAACTATCATGGAAGTGAATATGGAGAAGAGAAGTTGCATAGGTATTAGTCAACAACCCTTCCAAATTATCTCAAAGAAACACAAAGTTCAAGCCCAAAGCTTGTAAACAGCCTTTTGAAAGTCTACCCTGACATTTTTTTTATCATAATAAAAAAATAGTATTAAACCTGAAAAAAAAATTTGACATACGTGGTCTCATCTAAACATATTATTACAGTATGTATCAAAGTTCATGTTTGCATCTAAGAAAAGCATTACTCAAATACTCAAATGTTTTAGAAACACTAATTGCCACTGATAGCCTTTGAACATGTCTGAAAGGGAATAGGTAGCAAAAATCTGGCACATAATAGAACATCTTAAAATGAAAATAAAATGAGCCTTGTATGGAACTTAAAGAAACAATATCCTCATATCCTCTCCTACTGTACATATAAACTTTCTTGTCCAAGATAAAAATTTTTATGATTAATTTTTTTGATATCTAGAAATGGGATATGAGATCAACTGTTAGTTTTAATTCAAACATTAACTATTGTATTTGTATCATTTATACCACTTTTCTCATCTATCATTTTTTTCTTTTTATTATGTTAAATCTTGATGACAGAATCTAGCCCTCCACATAATATATGCATTGGCAGGCGAATGCCATTTAGATGAATATAAGTAATATCCCCTACCATAAACTAGTTCTGTGTCTGTTATGAGTTCTTTTTCTATATACCATTTCACAACAAGCAAAAGGTTTCTAGCTGCAGCATGGATTATGAGCATGGCAGAGCCTTCAGAAATGCCATGTGAACCCTTTGAGGAGGAGTTTCATCTGTGTCAGAGAAATGGACTTATTTTATGTAGCTTAATCAATAAGGTTCAGCCAAGAGTAGTGCCAAAGGTGAGAGCATGTTGTTGACATTAGCTAGTTAATAGTGTATTGAAGAGAGTTTATGAGTTTTTTGTTGATCTTTCTAAAATATGTACTTTGGTGATCTTTCAAAAATAATAAGATAAAAAACCCAATTCTCATCAGCAACCCTCCATAGCTTAAAACCAAAGTAAGATGGCACAGCTAGAATGGTACATTAAGAGACTCTATGAGGGCAACTATAAAACAATATGTGGCTACTACAATGCTTTCAGAGGCCTAGACGAAAAGAGAGAGTCCTAGATTAATTTGATTAGGATATCTCTACAAAAATTCTAGGATGACATTATTGGTATGGTGAAGAATCATAAATTTCCCAGTGACTTCAGAACCAGGAATAAATGGATCAATGCTAGAACTGCATACAGAAGTTTGGTAGAGCCTCTTGATAACAGGCTGGTTCGTCATAGGGTTCTGGAAAAATGGTTGAATGATAAAACCAAACTCACACAAGTAGAGATAGGAAGCTTCACACAAATTTTGTATCCTTAACTGAGGACTCTTGTTTTTGGGCTCACGTAGAAGAAGCTGCTAAAGACTTGACAAGTCTCCAGTAAGAGCAAGAGGGACATCAAGTTATAAATGCCCATCTCATGGAAAGCCTAAAATGTTTTGAAGTTTATGTGTCGAGGATGATCGAGGAGAAAAGTATTTCCAAGGAGGTTTTCATGGAAGAGAGTAGCTTCATGATATGGTGGAAAAAATACAAAGAATTTCAACTACAAGACCCAGATTGGGAATTAAGCTCCCCTTTGCAAAGATCCATGCAAAACTTGAATTTGGGGTTTTAGAAGATAGGTTTTAATTAAGTCATATAGTTTGGTATAAGTTGTTTATTTTCATGGTCTTTTCCTTTGTTTGAAAAGTTACTTTCCTTTCAATCTACATACGTATGTGCTTTCTAAGTTGTCTTTCTTTTCAATTAAGTATATGCTACATTCTTTTTCAAGATCTATGCATGATTTGAATTTTGGGGTTTAGAAGATAGGTTTTAATTAAGTCATATAGTTTGGTATAAGTTGTTTATTTTCATGGTCTTTTCCTCTATTTGAAAAGTTGTTTTCCTTTCAATCTTCATAAGCCTGTGTTTGCTAAGTTTTCTTCCTTTTCAATTAAGTATATGCTACATTCTTTGTCAAGATCTATGCGTGATTTGAATTTTGGGGTTTAGAAGATATGATTTAATCAAGTCATTGTTTGTTACAAGTTCCCTGCTTGAAAAGTTGTTTTCCTTTTCAATCTGTATAAACCTGTGTTTGCTAAGTTGTCTTTCTTTTCAATTATGTATATGCTACATTACAAATAATGAAAGTCCCATTTGACCTTATTTCTATGGAACTTTGTGAAGATTTTATATCACCCACAATGATTTTTTCTATCTAATAGGAATGCTTTCTAAATGTATTGCTATCTTTTTTTTTTTTTTAAAAATGAAAATGACATAAATTTTTATTATTATTGCTTAAGTTCATTGATGGTGAAAGATATGACTATCTATGTTATTTAATTTTTTATTCTACATTTTGAAATTAAGACAACACGTATGTCTAGTAAATTCTTGCTTTATGTTGATTTTTTGAAGACAAATTCTCCTATGACATATTCAATAGTTTCACATAATCTAACATCACTTTGTGATCAATACTGTTAAAACATCTTCATTCATTTGTTTCTTTCAAACATGATCAGATTTATCTAAAGTAAAATTCTAGTATCTTTTAGCTATATTTCAAAAGTAGCTTGCATAAATAGTTAAAATTGAATACATATGTTATCATCCAACATTGTTGAATCCCCTAGTTGATATGGTAAGATGGGAGTATAATCATTATGGTTAAAACTGTACTAGTATAGATTTGTAACATATAGGGCTTGGGTGGGTTTTGCTATTAAATACAAAAGATATCTAAAACTGAAAGTGTGTTTAGTTTCATAAATGGACATTTCGAAACTATCAAAAATAGGAAAATCTAAAAAAATAGGGTTTCTTTAAAAAATATTGAGAAGCAGGGTTGTGAATTTTACATATAAAAAATTTCAGACAATTGAACATATAATTTAGCTGATTTTTTATAGCATTAGGCTGGTTATTATTTCTTTATTCTTTATTTTTCCTTGCCTACTTAAGGCTCAAAAGTTGGATTGAGAGGCTGCAAAGGCACTTAATGATGCCATTTTATGGAACCTTCATAATTGTTGAGTGATGATGTTTGGGAGGCATTACCAGAAATAAATAAGAAAGCATCTTAGTACACTCACATGTAATTTCTTGGACTTTCTGGCATGATTTAGGAAATGAGGGTTGAAGAATTTGTTTGGTGATAGCTCATATATTGTAGTGTTGAAATTGTTTAACCGACTTGTACTTCAAAGCACAAGTAGTTGTTGCTTACTTGTTAGCGTATTTTTCCTAGTTTTGCAAGATTGCATGGAACTTATTGCTTATGAGGAGCCTGAAAAGTCACCCATGTTTCATCTCTTAAGCATAGAATGTCGTCAAAATGTTGTTGATTCACTAAATCGGGAAATCTTGGGTTAGTATACTTATTTTGGCTTTAGTTACTAAGTTTCTGTTTTTAATCTCTCACGTTGAGGATGTTAAAGATAGTATCACTTTCTCATATGGATTTATTTCCTTTGTTTTGGATATTAAGTTATTGAACTACTCATGGAAAAACAAAAGTATGCTATATGTATCTTTTCTAACATTTTGCTTGTGATTATGACAACACATGCCAATCTTCCTAGCTACACATCCTTGGAAAGGATTGTCCAACAAACCACAATTGTGAGACAGTGACTACATCAAGAACTTGGTAAGGTAAGACATTGGCTTCATCAAGAGCTTGAAAAGTAGACATTGTAATTCGGGTTTTTGTCTTTGGTAGCTTTTTCACATAATTGGATCCTTAGAAGCCCAAATCTTTATTGCCTTATCTACATTTTCTCAAGTATCATGCTCACTTAATGATGTGATGGTAACAACTATGGTATATAGGAGAGCTCGTCCTGGGATATTTGGTGGTGAGGTAATCCGGTGTTGATTATTCACACTCATGCATTATATGTCATGACTGATTTTATTATATTGATTTCTTCTTAGAGATATGAACTTTCAACCTGTTGTTTTTGTATGTTACTTAACAATGCTTCTGTAATGCCAGGGCATCTTGAGGCAGAAGTTAGTTGGGTGTGGCCTTGCATTTATAGCTGTTGGAGGATCTGGTAGGTTATGATCTCTCGTTGTAATAAGAGTTGGAGAATGCTTCATTATCTCTCTGCTCAATGGCTGTGATACATGCAATTGTGTTGTACAAAGTTGATTTTAATATTTTTCTTTTGAATATATTGAAAAACCCTCTGAATTTCTATTTTATTAAAGGATTATATATTTATGGTGCATAATCTATTGTCTGATGTTATTTTTTGTTGTATATGATGCTCAATTTAAGGAAGCAAAAAGAATCTAAAATATAGGAAGAAGTCACCAGCTGATCTTTTTTTTCAATTCTCAGGCCACTTGAATGTTTTTTGTATTTTCTTTTAAAGGGTTGTTTGTACTTTGTAGTAGCTAGAGGTTTAGGTAAAAACTAAAAAAAATAGAGAAATTGTAACATGGTGGGCATGAAAGAGAAGATGCAGAGTTATGATATATATTTTTTGTTAAATTATGTTCTTATATGGCCATGCCAAAGTCTTATATGAGTTTTGTCTTTTGGTACAAGAATATCAATTAGGGTTACAAACAGACTGAGTGCTCAATTACTGAGAGCCAATGGTCATGACGATGGTCCTAGGGTGGGTTCCTTTTAACATCTTAAGATGCTACATTGTACAAATTTTTTTTGCTCATCTCATTTTTTAACACTCTTAGCAACTAAAGCTTTGAGCAGTTTCTATCCATTTTGCATACTCTTTATAGTGGTGCACTATATTATTCTTTGTAGTCATTTTGTGTCCATTCTTAGCATAATTCTTGAAATGCCCAGTGCCTTACTATTGTATGTTCATAACATTTTTTATTTTTTTTCAATTTGTAACCTACTTTGTTTTAACCTATTGTAGATTAGAACATGCATCAAAGAAGGAACAAATAGAATATCATTGCAAGCATATGACCCTTGGTCTTTTGTTCTAGTTGTAAGAATTATGTGTTGTCAGACAGTATCATTGCAAGCTATGGAGGATCACAAATGATAAAATGTGGTTGTTAGAAGCTCTTTGTTTCACATGGGCAGAGTTGTATAATGGAGAAATGATAGTTGAAGGCATTGTTCTAGTTTTATCATAAGTCCACATGCATTTCCTCCTAGATAAATATTTATATAGCTTTTGAATGTGCCTTATCAAATATAATTGTATCAAGTGGTAGTGTTGTTGATGTTGCATCTTTTAGTCTTATCACCATTGAATCCATTACTAAGCAAGCTCACAGTCATATTGTAGATTAGTGTTCTACCATAGTCACTGTAATGGGAAATCTCACAAAATTGTTGAAACAGGTAAAAGATATTGCCATATTGTAAAAATATAAATGTGCTTATTATTAGATCTTGGTTGTATTTTCATTTTAATAACTATATTTTCATTTTAATAAACATATTCTAAAACCCTCATTGAAATCTTATTTTTAGGTTGCAGCTCATCAAATTGGAGATGTGAACATGCACTCTTTACTTTCATCCGATCATGACCAATGAGATTTATAGATAGGAGTTTGTCATCCTTCTCATTCAAATTCTTCCAATCTTCTCTCAAGGGTTGTCCAGCTAGAATGGGAGGGCAAGGCTGCTCTGAATCAGGCAATATATGCACCACAAATAATATAACTACATTTACTATATATTTTCATGTCTTTTCTCCCTTCAATGTTTGTAGCATTTGTACCGTATCTTGGATTTGTCTTCCACGACAACCAAAGAGTGCAATGAAGGATGTATTTCTTGGATCTTTGTTTATGCAGTTGTATGTTGTTTGTAATTCTTGTGGTTATGCAGCTATTTGTTGTTTGTATATTCTTTTTTTTTCATGCAATACAATTTTTTTTTTGAATATCTATGATATTTGAGCTTTATATACATAAAGTTGTTTGTTGATTATATATTTTTTTCATATTAATCCAATACAAAAAAAATATTTGAATATCTATGATATTTGAAGTTTATATGCATAAATTTGTGAGAATTAATTAAGTTAGATTTGATTTATAACTTGAATCATTGATTGACTCAAATAAATGACTAAACCATGACTAAATAAATGACTACTATGACTAAAATAAATGAACACAATGACCAAACATATAACTACAATGACTAAATATATGAATACCATGACTAAAATGATGACTAAATATATGACTAAAGTAATGACTAAATTAATGAATAAATATGTGACTAAATTAATGACTAAATATATGACTAAATAAATGACTAGTTAACAACAATTAATGACTAAATTAATGACTAAATCAATGACTAAATCAATGACCGAATTAATGACCAAATTAATGACCAAATCAATGACGAAATCAATGACTAGATAAATGACTAAAATAGTTTAGTCATAAATTTGGTCACATAATAAATGACCAACAATAAACTACTAATGGTCACGTGACCAAAATTAGTCATTTATATGCAATTTTTAGTAGTTTATTTAGTCATATATTGTTGTTTTTGTACTAGTGGTAGAGGGGAGAGAGATAGAGGGATTCAGTGAGAGAGAGAGAGGGAGTGGGAGAGAGATAGAGAGTAGAGGGTTAAGGGTAAAAGGTAGAAGGTAGAGGGTTAAAGGTGGAGGCGAGGGAGATAAGAGTGAGTGAGTGAGTGAGAGAGAGAGACCTGAGAGAGGGAGAGGGGGTAGGAGGGTGAGACTTGAGGGAGAGAGGGAAAGAGGGAGGGAGTGGGAGAGAGGTAAGGGGTAGAGGGTTAAACGTAGATTGTAGAGGGTTTAAGGGTTAAGGATTTAGGGTAGAGGGGAGAGAGATAGAGGGAGTGAGAGAGAGAGAGGGGGAGGGTTAATGGTTTAGGGTTTAGGGTTATGGGTAGTGATGGAATTTCAAAGTTTTGTTCTTTGTGTTCTATTTTATCCTACCTTGTGTCTCTAGTCATCTATGGTGTTTGGGAAAAGCCTAAGGATGGGGTTTTACCTTTCGTCTTTATGTAAAACCCTAGTGTTCATCTTACACCTTGGATGGGATCTATTTGGCCATTACTTTTTGGGAAGGCTTTAAAATGACTTAAGCCCCATCACTTCGTCTAGGCTAGGCCCCTTTTGTTTTATCATTTTATTTCCTTCCCTGACTTTATTTTTCCTAAGTCTTGGATGGTCCCATGTTCTCTCGTTTAAAAAACAACTTATGTCATTGTTTTTCGTTGGCCTAGTGATGTTCCCTTATTTCCTTTAGGGGAGAGGGCCCAAGAGTCGCAAGGTGCCAACTTCTCAAAGCATGTAGCAATTGACTGGAATATTGTAGAACCTTCATTTTTTTTGAAATGTAGATTGGTCTCTTATTTATCTATAACTAAGGTTTGGGGCGACTCATCATGCAACTCTCACCACATTACAGATCTTTTGAGAAGTGTCTAAAATTTGACTTTTAAAAGGTTCGACCAAAACTTAATCATGGAACCCCCAATAGTTGAACCAAAAAAATATCATTTGTTGCTTGTAGAATATGATATTTTTATTTAAATTAAAATTAATATACAATCTAAGTGGACCAAATACTTATTGATAACCATAAATCTTTGATATCTCTACCTTTTATATTCAACACATATGGACTAATAGTTGAACACAAAAAATCTATTTGTTGTTATAAAAACAACACATAATTATTTAAAATACAACTTATATTGAACAAAATGGACCAATAGTTGAACACTAAAACTTTTGAAAATCCTTCACATTTAATGGGAAAATACATGTTATTTATTGTGCTCACCTTTTATATTTGTGATAGGACAAACTATTAATATAAAATTATCCAATGCTTGTACATTGCTACCCCAATTGTTGTACACATAAGAACAATATTTTTTCATTATGATAACAATACTTGTTTCAATGAGTGTCTTATTTTATTAAATGAGCATTTTATTTTTTAAATGATATACTTAGAGTGGAGAGTTGTGATATTTTATTTGAAAAAAAAAATACTTATTTCACTTCTTCATGAATGTATTTATGTTTTTTTCATATAACATTTAGAGGTTCTCATGTGTTCAAGTATGGGTCCTTTTTTTATCAACATTTGGTTGTTTCTTTATTTACATTTGGACTGTTTATTTATAATATATAGTATAACTATGTGGTAAGACTGGGTATTATCATCACAATTGAGTGCGCCCTCTCCCCTAATAAATGTTTTTATTTTGCAGAGGGAAAAGTTCGCATGGCCATAGATCAATCGTCATGTGATCTCAGTCGTTCCCCACCATCCTGTGATGACCCCACCAGTTGATCGTGATATCATGGGCAAGCACCACGTGTCTCATCCGGTGAAGCCAAAGGAATGATAAATACTTTGATGTGTCTTTAATACATTATGCTGCGGGTTACTAAAGAAATTATAAGATGCACGTGTTTTAAATCAGTGGAGATGTTATAATCTTGGTAGAAAGGTGCTCGATGATTAATAACAAGGCTAGTGACTGTGTTGAACGAATAGGATTGCCGATGGTTGAGATCCACAGTTGCCTGCCATCGCGTGATAAAAAGTTGCGAGTTCTTTATTGATTGCGATATCACGGGTAGGCACCACATGGATCTTCTTGGAAATGAGTAGTATGGTAAAAAATTGATATATTTATTTTATTTTATTTATTAAATACTTACTAGCATATATATTATTTATTAATAATATATATAAAATATGCCGAGAGATATCCTTTTGATGCATCTATTGTACTATTATAAAATAGGTGCCTTGACAAAGATATCTCTTGGCGTATTTTGTATATATTAATAAATAATATATATATGCTAGTAGCATTTGCAACACAACATGAAAGACAAGATTAGAATTACTTTTAGTTATAGAATTATAATCCTAACCCTTCTAATTTTTAAAATCCATAAAATATTTATTATCTATTTGGTTTTACTAATTATCTAATACAATTAAATTAAACTAAATTAAATATTCATTTTAAATTAATTAAACAATTATTAATTAGAATTTTAGAATAAATTAACAAATAAGATCTATATAAAATCAACTTTTCTATTTTTTTTTCTTTCTGTCCAAATCATTTCATTTTTGAAAATTATACTAAATTATAGATATCATAATTAAACACAAAACTTTATTCTATTCTAATCCTAACCCTAGTTAAACCCTAACCCTATTTGGACTCTAACCCTTACCCTAATTGAACACTAAATCTAATTGTAATTGACCACTAAGCATAATTGAATTCTATATACCCCTAACCCTAACCCTAACTCTAACTAAACCCTAAACCTAACTCTAATCAAACCCTAACCCAAACCTACTTGATTCATAATCCCAACCCTAACCCAAACCCTAATTGAACTTTAAAACTAACCTTAATTAAGTATTAACCCTAATTGAAAATTTATTGAACACTAGTCCTAATTGTACCATAACCCTAACTTTGAACTACAGTTGAACTCTAATCCTAACCCTAACACTAATTAATCTTATCCTAATTGAACCTTAACCCCAACCCTAACCTTAACCTTGACCCTATTTGAACTCTTATTGAATTCATAACCTTAATTAAACCCCAACCTCATCCTCAATCCTAACCCAAATTGAACATTCATTGAACCCTAAACCTAACCCTAAGTGAACACTAATCCTAATTGAACTCTAACTTTTTAGTTGAAAATATTAAAGTGCCTTAGATTTTCCCATTCATCATCATTTATCATTCAATTCCTAATAGAACTCCAAAATTTATACTTTTATAATGTTTTAATACACACCTAATATTAAGGGTTTAGAGTTTTTAAGGGTTAGGGTTTAGGGAGAGAGATAGAGGGAGTGAGTGAGTGACCCATTTACATATTATTCTTTTATTAGATTCATTAATTAAATATTTAGTTACCCATTTACCGTTAGCAAAAATGACCCAAGAATTTAATAGAATGGACTACTCATATAATACCTTGCATTATGGAGCTCAATTCTCGATATATTACTACTTATCAAATCCTTTGTAAATAATTGTAAACTTATGACTCCATTTAAGTAGTTAATTGATTTTCTTGAATCAAAGCAAAACATAGACACACAATTGAACAAATTCTCAAAAGAAGAATGACAACATCATTAACATTTCATTCAAAATTCACTCAAATCCACATAAGGAGAGAAAATATATTAGAATTATATGTTTATTCATGCTTATAAGTTATATCTGCATACAATTTAAGATAATTTGCATATATTCATCCAAAACTCAAAACAGGCTATCTATTCTATTTCGTCCGCTTGGGGTTTTAACAGCCAATGGGACCACATCTATCACTTCCTCATCAGAGGACAAATATCTTTCTACCCATATATTCAACTCAAAACCTAGCTAGATATTTCATCAGTTCTCTCCCTACAAATGAGCCTTGAATTCCCTTTTATATGACAAGGGAGCAACAAGCTTCGGGCTCAAATGTAATTTCACCACAAATTTTCATTTGAACAAAATATTCATTGCATTTGACTTTCATTTCAAAACTTCCCACATGTTGAATCTGCAAAACATAATGCATGAACTGGGGAAAGCTAAAGTTGTAACTACCATCAGAAAAGGGAACACAAATTGTCATCAAAATCCCCTTTGTCGCTATCCATGCAAAAAAACTAGGCAACCGAATTGCCACGAAGGCACCACAACAACTTCTTATTTACCCACCACCCTACCCTTACAAACACTTAGACCCCGGTATACACACCCACTTCTAGTTGTTGCCCAATACGGTAGACCCTCAACCTCCTCTTCTTTTTTGTCCTTGCCCAATATGGTTCTAGTCTGTCTGCCTGGGGTTTTAACAACCAATGGCACCACGTATATCACTTCCTCATTAGAGGGTAGACCGTGATTGAAGTGAGGTAAATACCGACAGTAGTCGGAGTCGGTCTCGGTTACATCATCAAAAGTGTTACTCGTAAGGTCAATGGGCGAGTGTTGGCATCCAGAGGAGTCATGCCCATACCTTATTTTCCTACCGACACTAGTAATAGAGCACACCGATTGCTTTCCTTTGTCATCTACTAGTTGAGCAGCAACATCCTGGAATTGCAACCTTCTACTGCATCTAGTGGGCACAAGCTTGGGCTTGTCAACCAAAGCACCTTCTTGAATAGCAGGACCGGGCTTTTGTGAGCTCAAACGAACATACCTCCTTACTGACTTACTCATTTTCTCTTCTCAGACAAGCACTCAAACTTGATTAGACTCAGCCCACAAAGTGCTCTAATTTCTACAAGAGTGACACTATTAGCAGTTAATTCCTCTTGTATTTATTGTGCGAGGTAATGGCAACCTTCATCAATGCTTAGTAAAAATGCATGTGAAAACATGGCAATTTGGCGGCGTATGTACTGTCACTGTTTAACTAGAGCTGCATGAGAATCCAAAGATCACCCTTCATGATTGCCAACAACATCTTCACACAGATTGAGATCGACATGACTACACAAGCAAGGAATAATTCATTAATTCTTCACTAGTTGTATGATAAAATGACCACCATGTGTTGTTTCCAACTTTGAATACTACCCGCTGATCTCCTAAAGAGTTGGCAGATCAAATGATTTATCTTGGGCTAACTCAGTTTGACATCCAACGAAGCATCATTCACCTTCCGCATGACCAATAACAATAATCCATCTTAGAAATCAACTACCATGTCGGCAGGTCCTATGCACTTTGCAAACTGAACGGCTGGAGCTATGCATTGCAATCTCGTTGACCTCGCGGCTTTTAACCAACCTTCATCTTCCTCCTATGAGCTAGCAAGGAATAGCAGAGATTTACATTAGCTTTTGATCTTGGTTTTTGATCTAAAACCACGGGTTATGAGCTCAATAGTGGAGATTGGGCCCCACATTCCATACAGGACACACATCTGCCTTTTACTAACCTCGTGCCAAATAACAGGGCGACACCTTAGGTCTGCGAGTTGGCGAGGTACGATCGAATCTGAAAAACCTACACATTGCATAGTTAGTATTTAATGAAAGGCTTTGGCTAAGCTGTCGGTGACATGACCACTAGGGTTAATGGCTTAGGCTTATGTCACTGAATTAAAATTAAAACCCAACTTTGATTTTAATAGTTTATTTCCTCCATAGGGTTTTATTTCCTAAGTCTCGGTTGGCCTTGTGTTTCATCTTTTAAAAAAAAATTATGTTGTTGTTTTTTGTCTGCCTAGTAATGCCCACTTCTCCTTTTAATGAATGTTTAATTTTGCAAGGGTTGATTTAGTGCTGCCGTTGATCTATTTCTTGTAGATATCAACGGTGCCTGCCATCCCATGATCAGGAAATCACGGGCGGGCGCCATCATGGGTGAGCGCCATGTGTCCTATCCGGGGGATCAAATTTGCACTATCATTGACCAATTTCCATTTGATCTAAGTCATTCCCTGCCATCCTGTGATGGTGCTTGGGTTGATTGCAAAATCATGGGCGGGTGCCATGTGTCTCATCCGATGAAGCCTAAAGAGCAAAGGAAACACTAGCCAGCTTTAAATGTATTAAGGGGTGGATTACTAAAGTGTTCTCGAGACACACATGTTCTAAATCAACAGATATGTTATAATATCACTAGAAAAGCTACTTGAAGGTTAACAACATGGCTAGCGACTGTGTTAAAGGAACGAGATCATTGATGCTCAGGATCAATGTTTTCTCGCCATTGCACGATCAGAAGTTTTAGGATTGCAATATTGCGGGCAACTGCCACATGGACTTCCTTCATAGTGTATGGTAAGGTGGGCCCCTTATCATCATGTTAGCAATTGTGTCAGATTGTTTTGAAGGTGGCCATCGATGATTTGATCAAGCTGAAGAATCGACGGCTCGAATTTAAATCTGCATCAAATATGGTTGGAGCCATTCGTGCAACATGGAATTGAGCTTTAATGGCAGATGAGACACTTGCTGGCGTAATTTTATCAACAATAAAATCAAATTTCCTGCTTGGTCTATATCACAAAGCATTCAACTATTTCGCAGAGCAGTTTCAGAGCCGAAGGTAGAATTGTGAGTTTCTACAGCCAGAATTTGGGAGTTTATTTTCTGTGCCTCCCAGTCATTTTGTATTTGAATTTGGGAAAGGATTAGCTGGATGTGCTGTGAGCTTGTTGATGAATGTGTTAGGGCTATAGTTTAATTATAGTTGTGATAAATTGTAGTGTTTTGTCCTGTAATTTTCTATCTCTGGTTAGTCCTAGCTATCTGAATTATAACGTTGTAAAGAAGTCCTAGTTTGTCCGAGATGGCACCACCCAAGCAACATTTTGGCTAGACTGAATATTTGAAAGGAAACCTATATGATGATTTCTTGGATCAATTTCCCTTGTCAACGAATGATAGGAGGAAGGGATTGGTCCTAATGCGAGAGAAAATCTTGGGGGAAGGGTTAGTGTATAATTGCTCCAACACTGCCGATGCTAGGGTTCCCCTCACTGGCTTGGAATTGTTCAGATTGTGGTACAAATAGAGGAATTTTCCTCACCCTTTTTCAAATGGATGGATGTATGATATGGGGAAGCTAGTGGTACCAAATGTATTCCCTGATGTAGACCTGCTTAGGATAGTGGCTGCAAGATATGACCCTGTTATACGGATAATCAGGGACAATGATGGAAAGGTTCTATTGAGCATTAATAAAGAAGAGGTCCAACATATTTTTGACTTGAGTGAACTAAGCGAAGACTTGGTTCCTATCAACCTTGAGGAAATGAAGCAAGAGTATGCAAAGCTGAAATCTCTTTTTAGAGCAAGGTTGCTTCCAGCTCATCTGGCTGGGGCAGGAGGTTCAAAATTTCATATTAGCCCCAGTGACCAGGAAGCTTTCAAATTAAATTGTTTTATAAACCATTTTTTGGCCACTTTCTATTCTTTATGTCAAATTTTGGGTTTCAATCCTGGTATGGTAATGCCCATTTCTTATATGTTCATGGGGGTGCAAATACAACACCCTAACTTCTCTATGACCTATGACTTCGCTTCTTTCTTGGCTAAGAGGATGCATGAAGGGTTGTCAAAGCTACAAAACAATGATACTGAAACTCAATTCTTTTGGTATTCTATGCTAATGCATATGTTTTTGTTTAAGAATGCTAAATTTTTCTTTGAGAGGATGAAATTAAGGCAATCAGTTGATGGAGAAAGATTGCCAGTATAGATATGGGCTGCAGATTTATCTTGTAATAAGGAAAGCACTAGTTATGTGCAATTTGATAATTTTTTTGTTTATAGATTAAGGGCTAGATTAATGGTGAATATACCTAGGATCCTTAAGGAATTACATGATTTCCTCAGGAAAAAGGAGAGGAAACCAGAATTGAAGGTTTACCATAACTAGGGTGACATTATCCCATACCTAGTCAGCATTGTCTTGAGAGTATATGGTTTTCAGGGAGCCCCTCATATACTGCCATATAATGTGCAACCAAGAGTGGGATTTACAAAATTTATGTGGCAGATAGGTTGTATTCATGAGGACAACCTCACTGGAAGGGGTAAGGGAACATTTTTCCCAGATTATACGGTGGTGTCTAATTTTGTATTTTCAAAGGGAGGCTAGACACATTTTGATAATTTCTTTAATGATTACCATTTGAGGTGTGGAACAAAGTGGTAGCATGATCCTGAGGGTTTCTTTGCTCTTTTTAGACAAAGAATAAAAGCTGAAAAATTTGTGCATGAGTTCAATTTCCCTGAAGACTTGATTAGAAATGAATTTGATTTGAATATACAGGAGTTGAACAAGGAGAAATGGATAGCTTATGGTAAGCTACTAGATTTTGTGCACAAAATGGATCTGAAATATGATCCACTATTGGAGTTCAGTCCCAACCATAAGAAAATTGATTTTCTGATGGGAAACTTCAAGAAAATTATGGGCACATTGAGGACAAAAAATGTAAATTTAGAATTGAGTCTGGGTGTACAAGAGCAAGGTGCTAGAACAATTGAAACAAGGCCAACATACCAACCTACGGAAAGGTGGCCCATTTACAGAAGGAAAAAGGATAGTAGCAATGATGAAGAAGGAGTGGACAGAAAAGGAAAATAGATTATGAAAGTGCCTCAGTCCAAAATTCAAAGTGCCTGGGGCAATCAAAATTATTGATTTAGAATCATCACCAGAAGACAATCCCTCATCACCACCATCCGAGCCAAGCTCTAAGAGGCAAAGAATTGATCAACCACAGGAGGATCTGATGGATGAGATTATTGTTACTGATCAAGACATGGAAGTTGGTATGCCTTCCCCTCCTAGGCCAGTTGAATTAGTTTTATCTGATTTAGATATGAAAGGTAAAAGTGTACAAGATGCAAGAATGGAGGCATGCAAGGAGTTTCTAGATGACAATGCATTTGTAAAAACTCTTGTATTCCTGCAATTAGTATGGAGGATAAAGTTTGAAGAGTATCAAGATAAATGTAGGTAGAGAAGAGAACTAAGGCCTGACAGGTCAAACCAGGAGAATGATGAGGAGGTAAAAGCTGAATTAATGGAAGAATTCAAGAACATCACTCCTGAAGAAGGAATAAAGCTAGTGAGTCAGGTTGGTGTATTAATTCTACCTGAATGGGACATTGCAGATGCAATAGCCTTTAATGCTATTATGAAGTCTAAGAATCCGTTTCAAGACTCTGAAGAAGAGGTCAAGGCAACATTGCAAAACTCTTCTTTCAGTGAGGAATATGAAACTCTGGCAATTTGGGCATTGGCCCCACAAGGGAGAAAACCAAATATTTCTGATATTAATCCAAATTTCAAGGGAGGATTGATAATAAAGAGAGCTTCAGAGACCTCAACCACTGAGGCCACTAATTTGACTGTGAATGTGGCCAAATTGGCCCAAAAGACTGTTGAAAGGGAGGAAGCTGAAAGGAAGAGCTTAATGGAAAAATATAACCTTTTGATTGAGGAGTACAACAAGATGCAGCAGAAAAATGTTGAGTTGCAAACTAAAGTGGAGAGGTTTAGTTATAAGTAGATTGGGGAGACATCAAGTGCTCTAGGAACCAATACATTACCTTCCATAGCAGGGTCAGTGCCTCCTGCTTCTCCAATTGTTTCCACACTAGGATCTCCCAGTCAGAATCCTATCCTTACCCTTTCTTTAGAGGAAGTTGAAGAAGAAACAAAGTGCTCTGTTGATCCTACAAAGAAGCAACTCTTGCAAAAAATTGATGAATTGCAGGCATCATTAAAGAAAAGTGAGGAGGGATCTCTCTTAAAGCAAAAGGAAATTGTTACTATTGTTTTGAGGCATTTAAATGAAATGGTTGATAGAAAATTGCTATCTATACATTTTTTATATTCTTTGCTATTAGCAACAATGAAGAATATTGATAGGGATTAGGAAGTAGCGATACCAATAATTGAAAATTGGATCCCTAGGGCCAGTGATCTGGATATCATGTATAAGGCCTCAAGGTTTGATATAAATAATAGGCCCCAATCATTAAAGCATACTCATGTGTTAGTGAAATCATTGCAAGGTTTTCAAACCTTACTAGATGACTTGAGTAGGAAGATTAGGGAGCTGGTGAAAAATTTAAATGATTGGGGTAACACATTGTTACCTGATATAATTGATGAGTAGGGGAAAACTAGGTCATTTCAAAAATGGCAGGCTCAAGCAAGTGAGGCCATCAATGATCAAATGAATTCAATTTGTGATGAGTCAGACTATGATTTGTTGGTGAGCTATATGGACAAAATCATTAGTACCAACTCATTTTTGGAATCTTTTTAAAGGGATGCAAATTAGGTAGCGGTAAAATACACACCTTATAATACCAAGGTGGATGAGGTAATTAATTTTGACTCGATGGCTGATGATGAGTACCAAAATTGGGTAACTAAATATTTGACTGAGGAGGAGTAAAAAGAGTGAACTACTAACAGGTGGCAGATTAGATGCTGCGGTTGCAATAGTTCCAGTTTTGTGTTGACAGCTTTCTCGGTGCGGTTTTCTTGTGGTTTTTTGCATCAACGTTCCTCAGCTGATATGATCAAGAATATTTTTCAAGGTGGTGGCTGTTGTAACAAATTTTGGAATATCACCAGGTGCTCCAATTGACTTGTGACAAGTGTACTTTCTGGCCTGGTGCTTGTTTGCTCATTGATCCAGGTGGATCCAAAATACCTAAAAATTTCACAGTCTTAGAATTCATCCAAAGCAACATCAATGCATAGAGCTCATTGAAATGATCTTGATGCAACTTGAATGGGCTCAAAAGGAGTCTGTATGCAGAAGTTATGCTCAGTCAAAGGTTCGGTCAAACAGGCGAATCAGGGGTTCAAAAAGGAAAAAAATCAATTTTCTCAAAATGAAACAAAAATGATTCCAAGTCATAGTGCTTGTCGCGCTGATTCCAGAACTATATTCAATTTAAAAAATGGAGCTCGTATGTGAAAGTTACAGCTGGTCAAAGGTTGGTCAAAATTTTGACTCTGGTTGACTTTGATGACATCAGCAAGCTGACATGGCAGGTGGTGACGTGGCAGGAGTGGTGAGTTGGCACAAACATGGTGGAAAAAGGAATATGGATTAAACCATATTGTTAAAAGAAAACACGTATGGTTTAAAAATTAAAAGATTTCTATGATTTCAAGGAGGATTTGGTGGGATTTTATCCCTTAAAATCCTCTTCCCTTGCCCATAAAACAAGGAGAGGAAAAAAATCACGTAAACTTACATTTCAAAAAATTAACCCCTTTAACCACCTTTCTCATATTTAACGGATTTATTTTAAAGATTATCCAAGGAGATTATTAAGGGCCTTTTAAAAGATATTTTTAAAGATTATAATGTAAGTCCCAAATTATAACGGCCCATAGTTAAAGGGGTTCGTTTTTTTATTGTATTTCTTAGAATTATAAAAGCCAAAGGGGGATTTATTTTTGAAAGATTAATTTGTTATACTACGTGATATTAGTGATTTTTATTGTAAAAGGGGGAAATGGTTGGAATTTTTACTTGTATATGGGAGATATGCAATATTTGCAAAATAATATGGTTAAAGCCATATTAGCAAATAAATGTGTATATAAAGGGGTGATTTTTGTAAAGGGACATTGGAAATTATTGAGTGGAGAATTTTGTATGAGAATTTTCTTGGAGAGAATTGTAATAGGGAGAATTATTCAAGTTCATTTTGAGAGAAATAATTCTTTGGAGGAGAATTTACAAGGTGTTTTTGTACACCAAAAATTGTAAAAGAGTGAGATTGTGGAGAAATTATTGCAGGTTCTTGGAGCTTGGATATTGTAACAAAGCATAATTTTGCTTGGCGATATCAATAAAGTGGTCCCAGCATTGAGAAGTGGACCCGGAGATGTAGTCCACATTAGATGAACTCCCTTATCAATCTGCGTGTTGTGGTCCTTCTATTTCTCTATCTCATTTTTCTCTCTTTTGTCCAATTTCTCTCTAGTTCAATTTAGTTTATTTTTCAATAATTGATTTTCAAGTGTACCTTATTGTAATTTCAACAGTTAAAAAGCATAATCACACAATTTTGCATTAGATTGGGAAATTACTATAATTAGATTTAATTTACAAGATAATTTGTAAACCTCTAATTACAGATCAAGTTGGTATCAGAGCCCATTTTGCAGGAAATTGCAAAGAGAATGTTAACCAGGTTGAAACTGAAACAAGGAGAAGGTGCACTGGAAGAGTTCAATCCAAAGATCGGAAAACGAAGGAATTTTCCACAAGTAGAGATGGTAGTTGAACAAAGTCCTACAGAGCTTGATAAGAAAGCTTTCTAGAAATAATTTCTTGAAATAAAGGCTATGGTGGAAGTTCTTTTCCAAGAGAGGCAAGAGTGACAGAAGAAAAAGGAACTCAAGAAAAGCAAGAAGAATGAAGGTGAATCCTCTTCAAAAGATGATAGAGGTAAAGGAGTAGGAGGTGGTAGTGACCCTCCTGAACCTCCATCCCCATCTTCTTCTTCATCCTCTTCTTCCTCTTCATCTAACTCTTCTAAAAAGAAATAGCCTATGCAAGCTAATGCACCTTTGTTAAAACTAGATGCTAAATTTGATTTGTCAATGTATAATGGAGAACTAGATGCATATAAACTAGATAATTGGATTAAGCAAATTGAAGTCTATTGTAGAGTTCAGAAATTTACTAAGGATTCTCAAAAAATCCAATTAGCTACTCTTCGCCTAGGAGGCATGACTTTAATTTGGTGGGAGAGTAGAACACAGGAGGATCTAAGTCGTTATGGAAAAATTATTTCTTCTTGGTTTGAGTTTATATCTGCATTAAAGAAACAATTTTATCCATTAGGACATATGCAAAAAGCAATAATGAATTGGCAATCATTAAAGCAAGAAAAAGGACAAAGTGTGCAAGAATATACACAGGAGTTTAGGAAGAGGGCTTTAATTTTGGGCATTCTTTTATACACACAAGAAACTTTGTTAAAGTATATAGGTGGATTACATGAAAGTTTGAGTCATACAATACTTATGTTTAATCCAACTAACATTGTTGAAGTTAGTGTGCAAGCTATCCATTTGGAAAAAAGCTCAAGGAATAGCCATGATAATCTGTTGATGGAATCCAATAAGCAAAAAGGAAGCAATAAAGGGAAAGAGAAATCACAGCGAACAACTACTGTAAAGAAAGAGGATGAAAATCCTTATTGCTGACATTGCAAGAAGGAAGGGCACGAAGATGCAAGATGTTGAAAACTACATCCTAATCAGAAGCCAAAGTGGTTCAAGGATTGAAAGGGTAAGTAGAAGACCACAACTATCGTGCAAGATCTTGGATCCAGTTTCGATGATGAAACCAATATCTCAGTTGTGGGTATCAAAGATAAAAATCCTATTGTCATTACTAGTTGTCATGCTTCTTCTCTAAGCTGTAATGAAGTACCTATTGAAAGTAAGAGGAATGAATTGTTTGATATAAGGGCTATTGAAAAACAAAGCAAGATTGATACACTCATAGATAGTGGATCACAAGCGAATCTAATCTCTAAACAATTTGTTAAGAAGTTGGGATTAAAAACAACACCTCATACTAAGCCATATCCATTGGGTTGGGTGAATGATAATGCTTGGTTACATGTGTCACAACAATGTAAACTTTGATTTACAATCACATCTAAGTTTGTAGATGAGGTAGAGTTAGATGTATTTCTGCTTGACATCTATGGGATGGTTCTAGGTAGTCCTTATTTGTATGACAGAAAGGCCATTTTCTACAGGGAACATAACAAGTATCATTTGTTTAAGGATGGATTTGAATATATTGTAAAATCTCATCACATGAAGAATGATAGATCTGTTGTAAACACAGGGCATATAAAAATGAATGTAAATGCAAGCAATGCTTTAACTCTCATGTCTGTAGCATCTAGTGATACTAAGAATGAAGATGATAGGGTGTCACAGACAATACAGTGTGAGGATCAGTTGCAAGCAGAATTAGGCCTTCAGCCAGAGGTGGTAAAAGAGGGTTTGAATGTTTCATTTTCTAACAATGTTCCTGTTCAGGAGATCCAAAATGTTGATACTATTTCCTTCACATCAACGTATTTAGTACTGTTTCTTGTTATTCTAATAGTTATTTCTATGTGGATGATGAATGTGATCATGAATATTGATGAACATGCAGTTGATGGTATCAACAAAGTTACCTCATATTTTTTTGTGTTTGTGATGGGTCACATGTTCAAAATTTTAGCAGGAAGGACAAATGATACTGGGCAAGTGGGGCGACATTTCCCTAGCTCAAATTGTACATAAAAATAGACTTTTGGAGGTCCCAAAGCTTCTCAATGGGGAGGAATGATCCAGGTGGATCCAAAATACCTAAAAATTTCATAGTCTCAGAATTAATCCAAAGCAACATCAATGCATAGAGCTCGTTGACACAATCCTGATGCAACTTGAATGGGCTCAAAAGGAGTCTATATGCAGAAGTTATGCTCAGTCAAAGGTTTGGTCAAATAGGTGAATCAGGGGTTAAAAAAAGAAAAAAATATTGTCTCAAAATAAAACAAAAATGATGCCAAGTCATAGTGCTCTTCGCGCTGATTCCAGAACTATATTCAGTTTAAAAAATGGAGTTCATATGTGAAAGTTATGGCTGGTCAAAGGTTGGTCACAATTTTGACTTTGATGACATCAGCAAGCTGACATGGCAGGTGGTGACGTGGCAGGAGTGGTGAGTTGGCACAAACATGGTGGAAAAAGGAATATGGATTAAACCATATTGTTAAAAGAAAACACGTATGGTTTAAAAATTAAAAGATTTCTATGATTTCAAGGAGGATTTGGTGGGATTTTATCCCTTAAAATCCTCTTCCCTTGCCCATAAAACAAGGAGAGGAAAAAAATCACGTAAACTTACATTTCAATAAATTAACCCCTTTAACCGCCTTTCTCATATTTAACATATTTATTTTAAAAATTATCCAAGGAGATTATTAAGGGGCTTTAAAAGATATTTTTAAAGATTATAATGTAAGTCCCAAATTATAACGACCCATAGTTAAAGGGGTTCATTTTTTTATTGTATAGCTTAGAATTATAAAAGCCAAAGGGGGATTTATTTTTGAAAGATTAATTTGTTATACTACGGGATTTTAGTGATTTTTATTGTAAAAGGGGGAAATGGTTGGAATTTTTACTTGTATACAAGAGATATGCAATATTTGCAAAATAATATGGTTAAAGCCATATTAGCAAATAAATGTGTATATAAAGGGGTGATTTTTGTAAAGGGATATTGGAAATTATTGAGTGGAGAATTTTGTACGAGAATTTTCTTGGAGAGAATTGTAATAGGGAGAATTATTCAAGTTCATTTTGGGAGAAATAATTCTTTGGAGGAGAATTTACAAGGTGTTTTTGTACACCAAAAATTGTAAAAGAGAGAGATTGTGGAGAGATTATTGTAGGTTCTTGGAGCTTGGGTATTGTAACAAAGCATAATTTTGCTTGGCGATATCAATAAAGCGGTCCCAACATTGAGAAGTTGATCCAGAGATGTATTCCACATTGGACGAACTCCGTTATCAATCTACGTGTTGTGATCCTTCTATTTCTCTATCTCATTTTTCTCTCTTTTGTCCAATTTCTCTCTAGTTCAATTTAGTTTATTTTTCAATAATTGATTTTCAAGTGTACCTTATTGTAATTTCAACGGTTAAAAAGCATAATCACGCAATTCTGCATTAGATCGGGAACTTACTGTAATTAGATTTAATTTACAAGATAGTTTGTAAACCTCTAATTACGGATCACTCCTTCATTTTCTATAAGAAGGATTTCAAGGCCAGAAGTATGGGTTAGCAAGTTAGATAATTTTTGTCAAGTCTAGGTGAAGTTGCAGAGCAAATTGTAAAGTCCGGTGGTTTTAGAGAAATGCAATTTAGGTTTTGAGTCATTCTATAACAGGTTTTGAGTTCATAGAGATTTAATGTTGTATAACAGTACTAGCATTTTAGTTGAAATGAAAATTCGAGCTCATGTCTCTCCATTGTACATGCATATTTGAACTTTGAATGAAATAACTAAGGGTTGTTTTATCCATCTCATTGTTGTGGTGTGTATGATTCTATTTTACCTTTAATTCAAGGAATTAATTAAAATGCTTGAATGGGATTATAGGCGGATATGTGCTATATAAGAATTTGATAAGTAGTCCTGGGTTAGAATGAATACTGATGAAATTGTAATGCAATATTGTAAGGGATCTTATATGTGATGTATTAAATATGTTATAAACCTCTAGATGCTTATGAATTTGACTCCTGCAATGGATATATGGCACTGATCTAAGTTGTAATTATTAGTGTAGTTCAGTATTTGTTTGTCTTTTCCTAGAGCTTGCTACAAATTGCAAATCATTGACTATCTTATACAATAGATTGTGTTTAGTTATCTCACATTCCAAATAGTTGATATTGTCTATGAACAACCAATTGTAGTTGATATTATCTTATCGTGTTGAGATATTAAGTGAGATCATCTGCTATTGTTAATGTTGTTTATAATAATGGTGTAGAGGTTGTAAACACATTAAGGGATCACTCTCCCGGGTCTTGCAGAGCCCGAAGTGTAGGAGGCTTTTAAAGTCCTCGTCAGTTGGTCCAGGTCCTTCGAGTTGCCTTTGATTGGAATTGGCAATTCCATAGGTAGATTAGAAGACAAACCTGGTTACATTGTAAAAAGAACCAACATACACGTCAACCATTGAACAATCACCTCTACAACTAACTGTTTAATCTTTTATGATCACATGAAACATAAAACACACTAATTTCAAGGTTGTTAACATCACTATTGAAATGTTTTAATTTTTTGACCTTTCAAACATTAAAAAGTACATCATTAAATTAATTATGTAATGGCATAAAAATTAAAAACATCATGAATTAATTATGTAACTACATAAGTCAAATATAATTCTATCAAGAAATTAATATCAAATAGATAATATAATCGCATAACTTATACATTTCAATGTCATTGATCTTCTTCTTCATCCAACTCTTTGTTGTATCATCCGATCAGATTGACATTGTAAGGATTGGTGATATCGTCATTGATATCAGTTTGATAATGTCATCATCCACACGGATATCATCTTCATGAACATTAACTCCTACATCATCATGATCTAGTTCCTCCTCTTCAACATCTTCTTTAGGGACATCATCAACTAAGTGTTGATCCTGATCATCATCTACAACATCTTCTAGTTCTTCGGTATCTTCTTCTTCCACCACATTATACTTTACCCTTCCTCTTGGATCATGTCTAACAAAAATGACCAACCCGGTTTACCTGGAACCTCTGAGTAAAATACCTGCTCACATTGGCTTGGAAGAACATAGGGCTCATTTCCAGCTCACTCGATCAATCTTGTATTAACCATGGTAAATCCATTATCATGTTCAATAATAGTTCTCTCAGGATCATTTTCATTCAATTGTAGCCTGTACCATAGGATGACGAACATAATTAATCTGAAGGACTTAAAGTCACACTCAAGTATATCATCCAAAATCCCATAGTATCAATTTTTGAGACTTCGGATGTATGTCGCTTCTAGATGAAACATTAGTCACCGAAAGAGCTGCCTATACCAGAATCACAAGTTTTCTTCATGTCATCCAACATTTTGATTCAAAATTTATGACCATTGCACCACATAGCCTTGTGGTGTTTCACCTGCAATATGTCAAACATGTAAAAATTATTGCAACATCGTTAGTTGATAAACATATTTATTCTTGGCCGAATGTATGCAAAGAAAAAAATCTCAACATATATATACATCAATATACTTGAAAATAATTAAATAATATGGGTGATTAATATATTTATACGTACCTGTTTATCTCTTAAACCATATACTAAATCAATTTCCCTTTGTGTAACATTGGAATCTCCATTACGATGAGCTTCTTTAACCAATGAAGCCACACCTTCCCATGTTAATGTGCGACTAGATTGTTGACATCGTTCAATCCATACCGTCATCCAATCAAGATTGTTGGCGACGTACAAATGTAGTGCATCCCACTCTCGACCAACTATATCAAAAAAAATTGAAATTCACAAATGATGTATAGTTAGTTAAATACCACAATATACGACCTTAATTTATAATTGATGTATATTGAAGATTAAAAATTAAATAAGTACAATATACATAAAACCATATGTAAAATGTATTCCAATTAATCTCCATGACCATCTTATAATTACCTCTCACTTTCCTCAATCTACCTTTCCCCATCAGGTACTCCCCTTCAAATTTGTTAATGGAGTTGGGATCCAAAATGCGATCTACATGGATCTTTGTTGCAAACTTAGGAAGATATTCACTAATGAACACCATGGTCTGGTATACCATATATCCCTCCACCATAGAACCCTCAGGATGTGCTCTTTGTCTAACCAAAGCCTTCAAAAATTTCAAGTGCCTCTCAACCATCCACATTGACCTTGTGTGTACAGGTCCACACAATTCAATCTCCTCAACTTGGTGTATGAGGTAGTGTTATTGTGCATTGAAAAATGTTGAAGGTAGACAATTTTTCATTTCACACATTAGACGAGGAATTTTTTTCTTCCAATAATTTATATCTTCTTTATGGATTTCTTTAGATGACAACCATCTACAAGTGATTCAAGGAGCAAATATATTAACGAGTTTTAACAAAAATATATAGTATATTACATAACAAGTAAAACAAATGGCAATTATAAGATGTATATAATGAATTGAACAAATCTCACTACTTACCTCATGTATTTTCCAAGAAAATATATAAATTTTTTGACATTGTTGTCAAAGTTGTCTGAGGTAGAATGTACTGCAACAATTATAAAATGATCTTTTCATTATTTTTCCAAAAGTAGTAAACACAATACACTGAAAAGTATATGCATTATACAAGTGTATATAATATACCAGAATAATTACCTTAATGAAGGTATGCCAATCATGCATTTTCATCCTTGACCCAAATTCACCTTTCATTGTTATTATATTGTTTATGTTCCCAGCAAATCCTATGGGAAATCGAATTTTTTGTATGACTTCTTTTATAGCATTGCTTTGCTGCTCTATTAATAACCAAGGAAGGGAACTTATATTAATTTGGTCTCTATCGCTATTTAATTGAATGACATTTTTCATTGCATGATTGGCTTCCTGAATGTCACTACAAATTTTGACAATTTTTTCTTTGTCATGCCTTCCATCCAATATTTTCCATAACGTTTATGTTATATTATTTCCGAAATGAATTGTATCAAACAAATGCACAATTTGTAGATGCTCATAGTAGGGCAACCTACTAAATTGTATGGGATAACTTTTCAATCCCTGTGGAAGTTGGCCATTAATGCCTTGACGACCTTCATGAAGCATATAAGTTAAAAAAATTAACAACGACAATCATTGTCAATTACAACATGAGTAAACACAACACAATATAAAAATATAAATTCAAAACATATCTTATATGATAGATAAACAATTTGATCCGATGTATAAAGTTGACGATTAATTCTATTATATTCCAACTTCCATAGGCGAGGTGTCATTCTTCATGGTTTTGATGTATTCTCCTCTTTCCCGTTGAAAAGATGTTTTTCAGTAGTTCGATACTTATGATTTCTATGGAGGAAGTGCCTATACTCATCAAACACTTGCTTTCCTAAACTTGTTGAACGACGAGATTTCATCTTTGGACCACAAATTGGACATGCAAATTTTCCTTTTGTTTGAAGACCTGCAAGATGATATATAATTGGATTAAATATGTCAATTTTTTTAATTATATATAATGAATAGATTATTTTAAAAACATGCATGATATTTACTTCATCAAATTAAATATTCTTTAAAGTGTGGCCATTTTTTCTCCATGTCCCAAAATGCAGAACCATCCACAGACATTCAAAGAATGTCATCTCCACTTCTATTCCGTGCATCGTAATCCATAAATTATGCTAAACTTTCGCACCTAAATAATCATTGTATATGTGGAATAATGAGAATATAATGAAGAACCTTGCAAGGCATCTTTTTTGTTAGTTGATCTATTCGATATCTACTGATATGACATTTCAGGCATTCTATTGCAAAATCTTGTTGTTTATGATATATAATATGATCATTGGGGCATGCATCTATTGCTTGATACTGCATTCCGATATCTTTCATAATGGCACATAAATATCAGTATAAGCAAGGTAAAATATTTGATGGTGGTAACAAAAATTCACCAATCAATCTACAACAAAAAATAATTTGTTCATATAAAGAATATTACTGGTACATATTTAATCCTTTATTTACTAGTGATGAACTAACAACAATTAAAATAGATGAAAAAAGATGACATATATGACATACCTTAACATATGTGAGATTGCTATGTTTGATAAACCATTCATAACCTTCAAGTTCAACAGCAACAATACAACAGAGAGAAGAGTTTTTTGAGAGCCTTCATAAAGGGGCTCGTATGCCTTCTCAAATACAGGTAAATCATGAACATCATAAAGGTCATCTTGATCATCATGATGAACTCTGCCACTAAATGTGTCATGGATCAATGTATTCATACCATCATCTTCAACTGTGTTTTTTGGCGCATGATCATTTTCTTCCATAGGATTATTAACTTCATCTTCGGTATTCAAAGCTCCATGTTCATCCACTTGCAAAACCACATTCTCCGAGCCGTGATAATCCATATCATCTGCCCTAGGGTACCCCACCTTTATAATAATGATAGACACAAATAAACCATGATCATGATCAAGTGATTATATATATATAAAATGTTAAAATGATATAAACATTTACAAATTCAATCAATATAAACACATATAATGAACAACTTACCAATGGACGATAATCATGCCCCTCTTCAACATGACCATGATGCCTACAATGTTTCTCAGCTGTTGTGATTAAAAGTATTCTCGTCTTTAAGCCCTTGCAATAATTGCAAGGACAATAAAATTTCCCATCACCCTTTCTTTTCAATCTAGCTCATAATCTATCAAGTGTCTCTTCATTTTGTTTTGGACTAATATTATCTGACATGATTTTTTTTTAACAAGCTTGACTATGTAGATCTTCAAAAAATATCAAACTCACACTCCAATAATTTTTATTCATAGACAAGTAACATAATCTAATAATTTTGACATTTTACACCAAAAAAAATTGGTATGCAACCACCCCTACAAAAGAGAAGATAGTCTGACGTTAATGACCCCAAAAAACACCTTAAAATGCTAATTCCAAAACTTATTAAATTCTGATTTTACTATGATTTCCAACCATTAAGACTCCTAAAATCAAAATATTGAACTTGATTGCAAACTTCCTACAACGATGGAGGTAGCAAGCTAGTAAGAGCAAGTGACCCATTCCTAAGGAGCAACAAGTCAGAATCATCATCGCTAATGTCAATACGGATTTATCCTTTTAGTTAAAGATGCAATGCACCACTTCTTATGACGAGCTTATCCCTAGGGACCTCAACATTGAGAGAGCCCTAATAAAAAATAACAGAAGCATTGGTAAGAGCATGATTAGGGTACAAACCCTAGGCCTTCGTAGAAACATAAACAATAACTATAGCAGATTAGTGAGGTTGCAATACCAGAAAGATTGAGACATTGTAGGTAATAAAAAAATCTTGCAATCTAAAGATTGTAGCCAATAACAAGCACACTATGTAGCTTAGTGACATTTTTAAATGCAATCTACGGTAAGAAGAATGACAGTCACTTGAGATGTGATAGTCAAAAAGAGGCTGAGCAATGACAAGATAATAAAGCTCAAACCTTGCATAGTAAAGTGGAGATTTTAACAGTGAGTTTCCTTACCCCCTTGCTGACCTTAAGGGTTTTTCAAATGCTTTTGTTAGTGTTAGACAAGGAAAATGCAATCAGGGAATGACTATCCAAATGAAGTAACAGTGGTAATCATAGGTTCAATCTTTCTTCTTAGCCATTAATGTATAATGGAGGTAGTGGATTGCATGTTTGAGCAGTGTTTTTAAACTCATCAAAGATGGGAGAATAGTGAATAATACCTTGTGGACTATGAAGTAGTGTCAATAAGGTTGAAGGATCTTAAGAACTACAATACCATGAAACAATGAGTCCCTTGTAGTAAGTAGGCAGTCTATAGGGCATAGTTTGATTTTATAGAAGGATGCTCATGAAAGGAATATTCAAGTGATAGTGAGTGAGCTGTTTGAGATTGCAGCTGAGGGTGCAATACCCAGTCTTAAAGGAAGTTAGAAAAGCAATAAATGTGCAAGAAAATGAATCATACACAACAAATAATTCACAATGTTATCTTGCATAATGCCTTGAGTTTGAAGACAAAAATCTCATTGTATCTTCATGATGAAAGTGGTGACCTTAATGGTCAATCACTGGCAACCATGATTTTAAAACATGCTATTGTGCTTATGGAGGCAACATTTTAAGCAAGGCAGTGAGTGGTGGTTTAGAACAATGGCAGGTATGAAGGACTTGCTTTATATGCATACTATGCAGTCTAGCTTAAGACAACGTTCTTATAAGAGATTGAAGGTGGATTATGGAACTCAAGGGTTACCATGAAAAGGATTAAAGCAAAGACTGAGATCTATTTAAAAGCCACGGTCATGAAGATATTAAAGATGTCACATGCAAAACCCTAGTAGCTGGAGTAATGAATACAGTGCCAAAGAGGATAGTGTGCTGGGGCAGATTTAGGAGATCTCCACATTATCTAATTACAGGGAAATACATCATTTATTTATTTTTTTAATTAAAATAAATCATTCTAAACCCTATATAGAATACATTGATACTTCAAAAGCCTCTGAAGGAAATTGAGATTATGCAAATATATGTTAAGTAACATTCATAAGGTTTAGAAAATTTTGATCACTCTCTAGAATAGCCCATTAAAAATGGGTTGTGCTTGAATTCACTACATAATTGATATAACACAACCACTCTACATATCAACCAGAGTTATAGGCTCTTTATTGCAACAAGAGGTAATCACTCTTCGATCATGCTATAATTACATCCTAACCTGTTAAACTTGAGACAACCTGAATGCACCCAATGATGATTGACACCTACATTTTTTTTTTATTAGACTGCAGGAATCGGGTAGCACGACCCCCTATAAACTGCAGTGCGCCTGGTAAACTTTTTAACGTGACCGGCGGCACTGGCGCGACACGCCCTCCGGTACCATGGGACGGGGGAGACTAGAACTCATGACCAGCAGAGCCGCAACGGAATTACTTAGCCAACCGAGCTAGGGCCCCCGCCCAATGATTGACACCTACATTATACAACATGAATTAACTACATTATATGAGTGCCTCCATTTCTATCACAACATAGCCACATTAAACTTGGGTCACACATGAATGCATCCTATATTTTTTATAGCACAACTGTGCCACATGACCAATAGAGTTATGGATCACAAAATTACAGTCACAAGAATCTGTTCCTTGGTTGTGATCTTATGGTGATTCCACACAACAAAATTTGGAAATGAAATTCTCAAAACCATAAACCTCTAAAAATGAAATCTAATGAGATGTTTCTTTAAAATATGATTTTCGAACCTGGAACTATAAATCTGACTTCACAACTGAATTCTGCAAAAAGACAATGACTACCCTCAACCTGGCGATATCTTCTTGAATTTTTTTCTGATTTTTCCCAAGAAAATCATCCTTAGTTCTCCACAAACTGTCTCAAGTAGAGAAAAACACTGTTGCAATAAATCAGGCGCGAACTCACTTTTCTTTATGTCGGCCACAATTTGATTTTTTTCTATTTTTCATGTTTGTCAAATATTCGACGAAAATGATAGCCGACATTTCGACGAACCCCAAGTTTGTCAAAATTTTGGTGAACGTCAGGGATAAACTTTCAAAAAATTGAAAATTACACATCAAATTTTATGAGCACCTGACGATACATCAAGTTATACATATTTCATCAAACAATTTCGTCGAATTTTGTAGTCAAATGAGTTAGTGCATATGTGTGTGTCCCTTTGTACTTATGTTGGTTCACAATGGGATCTTGATCTTGGAGGCTTGGCAACCTCCTTGATCTTTTTCATCCTATCTCTTCAACATTTATGCACTTCGACCCCTCTTGGCATATATTTGTCTACTTTAGTGTGAGTTTGAGCATAGGGCTCATACTCACACTAAAGTGGGGGCTAAATGCAGTGTATAAAAATGTACACCTTTACATTTTCACATTATGTTTGGATCCCTTAATTAATTGGACTTAATTAAGCTTCTAATTGACCAAAATTATGCATTCCTAATCGTTATTATTCCCATTTTCCGAAAGGGAAACCAACATTAAATAATTGCCAACAGTAATTAAATTTCCTTGGAAATTATGTGTCTTGGATTTAGGTCCCAAGATCCATTTTCCCAAGGGTGAATAAGTCCTCCTTAAGTGCCAGGACCTAATTTAGAATATGTTTTTGGTGGCATTTTAATGATTCAAATTGAAGTTTCAATTGTTGGCTTTTATAATCTAATTTTTGGGAAATTGGATAAACACTTATAAATACATAGTTATTTTATCAATTCAAAACATCTAGCATTAAGGAAAATTTCAAAAGAGCAAATATTATGGTCAAGAGTATTGAAGAGTGGATTTATTAGTCATCTATAACAACAATCAAGATCATATTATCATGCCAAATTTATTTACATTTATGCATGTTTTTGGAGCTAACATTGTGTTGTAGGTTTCAAGAATTCAAGCATCAAATCAAGTGTCAAATCAAGCATCGAACCAAGCCATTTCTTGCAAGATCCAATCCTTAGAGAGAAGTGTTAGACTTTAATCCTCTAAGGGTAGCCATTGAGGGTTTGGTGAGTTGTGACATAGTATTGTGTGTTTATCAAATTCCTATCATTTTGTGATTATTTCATTACCAAGGTTTAATTATGAAACTGGGGTTTGACCAAGGCAAACCCCTATTCACCATTTTTATTTCTCTCTTTGTATGTATAGATTTACAAGTGAAGAAGGATTGAAATTGGATCAAAAGAGCAATGTTGTAAAGTTGTCAAGCCATGAAAACTCACTTGAAAAATTGATTTATGGCTTTCTGACAGTGGAATCTAGTGGAATCAAGAGCTTAGATCCAGGATTAGAGGACTATGAAAACAAATTTTTGATCCTTGTATAGAGACCCATTCACCGTAGGGAAAATATGTCCCAATAGGTTACTCAAAAACCACTTTTTGTAATAGGTGCACATCAATTTCTCCTTCTTAGATCTTCTTGAAAGTTGCATTTTTTTGTTTATGTTATCCTTTAAATCTATATTTCACGTTATACACTACATAACTGAGTTCATTAAGAATTTTATTTCTGTCTCCCAAAAGTGCATTTCAATCATATTTGTCATTTTATGTCATAAGGGAAACAATAGATCCTCCAATAAGGTTGACTCACCTAAAGGTTGAAAGCTAATCCTACCTTTTAGAGATCTCTTTTCATAATGAGATTAGAGAAAGGGCACCTAGATTCCTATTGTTCTAGTCACTTGGGACATTGGATCCCCTTTTTCTATGTTTCTATTGGAAAAGAGTCTATTGATTGGATTCAAGTTTAAGTTATTATTATTTCATTATTATTTCATAAATGTTAATAGTTCATTTATTCTTAAGTTCAATATCTATTATATAATTTACTATGGAATAATTACTTGTAAAATAATTTCATGCCATGTAATTGTCCCTTAAAGAAAATTTAGGAATACTCCAAGTAGGGGACATTATAATTGGTATCAAAGCCTTAATCATGTCATCTTGCAAGAAAAACCTACTTTAATCACCATTCAACCCTCTTCTTAATTAAATCAAAAAAATAAAATTGATGACAGTAAATTAAATCCAAAAAAAATGATGATTGGAAGTTAATTCAAATACAAAATTTGCCTTTCCTTAAAGAATGATAAAGTAAGCACAATGCTAAAAAATTGAGGCAAATACCAAATCAATTCCTTCTTACAAAGTTGCTCAATAAACAATCACCATATTATTCCACACACCAAAGAAAACATTGCAAAGGAATTACAATTCAAAATTTATGTAGTGATGCAAGGATGAAAACAAAAAAAAATTAATTGCTAAAACCAACTGCTACATCCCTATTTGAAGTAAAATATAATCATCACTCAACAATTACAATAAAATTTTCTTTATCAACATGTGGCTGCTATCATTTGCACCTCTGTTCATGCTCATTTCTCACACCATAATCTTTCTTCTATAACTCCCAACAAATAGTTCTCTCTTTTATGCACTAAAAATCACCTCTATCTCTTTCCTATTGATGTCATTTTCTTATTTTTGGTTTTCAATTCTCAACTAAAATTTGGTAAGTATCCATCCCCTCTCCTCATACGTGGGTATAGGAATGCATTATTTTGCATATACAATCTTTACTTTCCCACGTGGAGGAATGTATTATTTAGAAAATATAATCTTCAATTGCCTTTTATCCAACAACGTGGGTATGCTCACTACTGTGAAGGTTTTGTTTTAGTTGTATATATATTTTTCCTTCCCCACATGGTTTTCCAATCTAGTGTTTTTAACACTAAGAGGTGAAAAATAAATTTAGCAAAGACTCACCACATCAAAATACCATGGCAAAAAAAAACTCCCAAGCTCAAGCCAAAAGTTAGAAATCCAAAACATAATCCTCCAAACTAAAATGTAAATGCAAACAAAAATTTAAAAGTGTAGATCGATGCTTTCACATTAGGCTCCCTTCGACAAAGAAAAATTATGAGATCTTGCTCATGAGGTCATCAACACTATGACCACGTTTGGAGATCTTCATAGCTAATAGCCAAGTGACATCCTCTAAAGGATGATTCTTACATTTAACCAAGTATTAGAAATATTCCTTTCCTTAGGTCCTTTTCAACAACTGCTTCTCAAAGATACACTTAATGTAAATCAAAGTTGGCTTGGTCACTTTTTGTTCCCATTTTGGAATCAACTCTATGTTTTTTGTTCCATCTGTTTCCTCACCTTTGTAGGGATAGATGTCAACCACATTGAATATGGGAGAGATACCCATATCAGAAGGAAGAGCTATCTCGTAAGAACTAGTGGAATTTTTTTGAGAATCTTGCTGCAAGGAGCAATCTTCTTCATTTTCAATTTGTTGTATTCACATTTTGGAAATCTTTCCTTCTTGAGATGAGCCAAAATGATATCACCAACCTAAAAATGTACTTCTCTTTGCTTCTTATTGGCATACTACTTATATTATTGGTTTCTCCACTCAATCTAAAATTTGACCTCTTCATGAAGGTCATGAATACTTTTTGGAAAGTTCTCGCCATTTGCACTTCTCCTCTCAAATTTACCAAGATATCTAAGTTCAAATACACCCCTTAGATGCATACCATAGACAAAGTAGAATGGGCTCAAAATTGTACTCCTATTTGGAGAATCATTATATGCAACTCAGGTTGTGCTAAAGCCACATCCCAATTACTAGGTGTGTTTCCAACAAGACATCTCAACGTATTACCCAAAATTCTATTGACTACTTCTATTTAGCCATCCATTTGGGGTTAGTAAGCTGAGATGAAACTGTGGTGGGTTCCCAACTTCTTCCAAAGTGTTCTCTAAAAGTTACCCACAAACTTAGTGTCTTTATTAGATACTATACTCGTGGGTATACCATGCAACCTCACCACTTCTTTGAAAAACAAGTTAACTATATTGTTTGCATCACTTGTCTTTTGGAAAGGAATGAAATGAACCATTTTCTAAAACCTATCCACAACTAAAAAATAGAATCATTGCCTCTTTGAGTTCTAGGCAATCCTACAACAAAATCCATACTTTTCGAATCTCATGGTCCATTTGGCATAGGTAGTGGTTTGTACAAACTAGTGTTTTGAATGCTTCCATTTGCATGTTTTGAAAGATTGAAGGTGTTTTCATTGATGTCAATTGGTCAACTAGTTATCAACTAGTTTTTGTTGGTTGTATATGTCAAGGATATTGAGAAAATTGTAATAAAGATATGTTGTAGGTGTTTAGTGGTTGCTCTGGGTTTTGTTATGGATTCACTCCTATGTTTGTGCAATTTAGACATGTTGTTCATGGTTGTTAGAAGATGCTTTATCCATATTTTTGGTTGTTGATTTTTTGTACAATGCAAGTTGTGTTCACCAGTTGTGAACTATGGTTTTCTATGTTTCTAGTTGAGGTTCAGGAGAAATGTTGTTGTTCTAGATTTCTCTTTGATGAAGTCTTATGACTTGTAGTTCTAAAGTTGAGTTTCCCTAATTATATTGAAGATAATTTTGACATTTGGAAAGTTTGTGCTTAATGGTTTTATGTATTTTACACTAGTTTTGCTGACGTTGTGTGAAATACTACTTTCAAGGTTAATTTAGCATACTAGATCTACTTGGGGCCCTCTGAAGCGTGTGTTTGGATCGCCCTTGTTCTGATTCCACCCTAGGATGTTTTGGTGCCAAAATAATTTGAATTTGGATTTGGATGGCCGACTTTGGATATGTTTCAAAGTTGAATATGGTATAAATGCAAGATGAGTTAAGTGATAGAAAACATACAAGAGTGAAGAAGAAGAGCAATAAGAGAAAAGAGAAAGTGTAGTTTGGTTTGACATTGATTCTATTCGGTAAGTGTGTGTGTTGTGAGTGTGGAAGATCAGTGTGAAGCTTAATGCCGAGTTTTCGAATGCAGTAAGAAGAAGGTGAAATCTATCATTCGTGCAAGTAGATCGAGTGATTGTGGTGGAATAATTTGTTGCATTGGGATTGTAGTCTCTCTATAACAAATCTTCTTTTTATTCTTTGTATCTCTATGGTAGTGAGCCCTTTGGGTTGTTAGCCCTATTGGACAGTGAGTCCTTGTTTCAAGTAGTGAGCCTTATTTTAGGAAGTGAGCATCTTGTAATTGGTTTTGATATTCTCTATAGTGCGTGTTAATCCTCATTGTGGTTTTCCCCTCATTGGGTTTTCCATGTAAATCTAGTGTTATTGTGTTTATGTGTTGGATTTAAGTTTTTGCATTGGCATTTGATGATTAATCATTTAAGCAGTATTGAGTATTAGTTTTGATGATTGAATTAAAGGTTTAATTTTGTGACAACTGATTCACCCCCCTCTCAGTTGTCCTATTCAACAATCTAATGGTAGCCACTTTTCAAATCCATCTTTGAAAAATACATAAAACCACTCAACACAATCCATTATATCATCCATCCTTGGAATAGGAAACATGTATCTAATGGTAATCTTATTGATTTCTCTGTAGTCATATACATTCTCCAATCACCTTCTTTCTTGGGTACTAGGACTATTGGTAAAACACAAGGGCTAAGACTCTCCCTTATCACTCCTTTTTCTAGCAACTCTTCAACTTGCTTTCTAATCTCATCATTCTCCTTGGGATTCAATCTATATGCAACCTTGTTTGGTAGGTTAGCCCCTGGAACCAAATCCATATGGTGACTAATACTCCTCATTGTAGGAAACTCATTAGGAAAATAAACTACCACAATACCTATATGTTGTTTCAATATGTCCTATATCTCATTCACAGGATAAGTCATCCAACTTAGTGGAGGTAATTGCAACCTTAGGCTTGAGTACAAAGAAGCATGTATGTCAAACATCCATGGGCAAAATGTCACATATAACAGTTTCCTTATAACTACCAATCTAAAACTCTAATAAGGCCTACTCTTCTACCAATAACTAATGCTCCTTTTACAAGCAATAAACTTGATGTGGATTAGGAAGTTTTATTTTAGTATGTCCTAGCTTGTTTACCATTTCAATTGAAAAAATATTATCCATACTCTTGCTATTAATAATAAGTTTGCAACACTTACCTTTAGCCTTGTAATTGGTCTTGAATAAGGATCTTCTTTACACCAGTTCTTGAATCTCCTTTGTTGGATTCAATAGTACTCTCTTGAACAACAAAGACTCTCTTGTCTCAGGTTCTTCCAAATGATGAGAAGGTGATCCTACACTCTCTTGGTCTACTTGCACAATTTGATTACTCCTCTCAGGTCTTGTGTGGCCTTCTTATGTAAACTCAAAACACTCCCAACTTTTGTGGACTTGTTACAATTAAAACACTTTCTTGGAAAGACTCTTCCTCTTCCTTGGTAACCTTCTCTACCAAATGGTCTCTCTCCTCTATTTTGGAAACATTCTCTCTCTGGATTGGCTTGTCCACTAAAATTTCCTACTTCTTCATTGTGATGGTGTTGTTGTCCTCTATTAGAGTGCTACCCTCTCCCTCTTTCTACTCTTCCTCTACCTTTTTCTTGCTGATTTTTGATTCCTCATAAGCTTCTCCTCTAATTTAATGGAAAATTGATAGGCTTCTTCATGAGTCCTAGGTAACAAAAGAATCAATTCATCTTTCAAACTATATCTCAATCTATTGAGGTACATAACTACTTTATCCATATCTTCTTCGCTATTCCTTGACCAAATTATAAGCTTGTAGAACTCAGTATATTATTTCACACTTTTCTTTTTATACTTGAGGTTTTGCAATCTTTTGAACACAATTAGTTTGGTAGTCTCCAAGAAGGAATTTAGCTTTCAATTTGGCAACCATTCTATTGCAAGAAGTTATCTTCTCCTTGTTTTTCTTTCTCTTTTTCAATTGAACATAATCCCACCACATAGAAGCATGGCCTTTGAGTCTTTTATAGGAAAATTTGACTCATTTATCCTCTACCAATTCTTCATATTCAAAATACTTATCAAGCTCATTGATCCAATCAATGAGTTTCTCTCCATTGAGGCTTTTTGAGTAGGTGGTAATCTCTATCTTGGGCTTGGATCTAATCCCCATGACTACTCTCAGTAATTTTACTTCAACCCATCAAGTTATTCTTCTCAATGAACCACCTCTTCTATGGCTTGCTACTCCTCTTCTTCATTTTCACTTATATCTCCAGTAGGTAATATTATCCTCTATGTCTACTCCATGGAATATATTCTTGCCATAAGGTTCTATAACAACTCAAGAATCCCTTCATCCATGCCCCTTTTGACAGCTCTATTGGTATTCTTCTTAGTGGAGTCTTACCCAATCTTACCTTTCCAAATCACTTGATACTCTAATACCAAAAATTGATGACATGAATTTAAATCCATCAAAAATGGTGATTGGAAGTTAATTCAAATAAAAAAATCCCCTTTCCTTAAAGAATGATAAAGTAAGAATATAGTTGAAAAATGGAGGAAAATACCAAATCAATTCCTTCTTACATAGTTTCTCAAAAATAATTACCATACTATTCCACACACCAAAGACAACATTACAAAGCAATTATAGTTCAAAATATATGCAACAATGTAAGGATGAACACACAACAAAATTAATTTCTAAAACCAACTGCCACATCCTTGTTTGAAGTAAACTATAATCAACACACAAAAATACATGTATATTTCTTATTAGTGTGTGGCTACTATCATTTTTTCCCCTTTTCATGCTCATTTCTCACACCATAATCTGCCTTCTATACCTCCCAGTGACTAATTCTCTTTTTTGTGCCAAAAACCACATTTACCTCTTTCTCATTGATGCCATTTTCTTGTTTTTGGTCTTCAGTTCTCAACTAAAATTTATAACTTCCTACCCCCTCTCCTCATATGTGGGTATAGGAATGTATTATTTTGCATATACAATCTTTACTTTCCCATGTGGAGGAATGTATTATTTTGTAAATACAATCTTTAACTTCCTTTTTCTCCTACCATGTGGGTATGCTCACTATTGTGAAGTTTTTGTTTTATTTGCGTATATACTTTTCCTTCCCCACGTGGTCTGCCAAGCTAGTGTTTTGAACATTAAGAGGTGAAAAATAAATTTAGCAAAGAATCAACACATCAAAATACCATGCCACAAAAAACTCCCAAGCTCAAGTCAAAATTTAGAAATACAAAACAAAATCCTCTAAACTAAAATGTAAATGCAAAATAAAATTTAAAAGTGTCGGTCGATGCTTCTATATCAAAAATCAAGTGGGACAACATTGAATTTCTATATATGTGTGTGTTTCATATGTATTCTTAGTGCCTTATATGTATTTATATGTATGCTTCGTGTCTTACATTTATTTATATGTATTCTTTGTGTCTTATGTGATTTATATGTATGTTTCATATCTTATGTGTATTTATGTGTATGCTTCATGTCTTACATATATATATGTTTATTTCATGCCTAATGTGTCTTCAACAACACTAAAAAAATAACTTATTTAAAATTAAATTATTATTAGTCTCCAAATGCAACAATGAAGAGTTGTAACTCTTGAAGTGTGATTCCCTCAAACTTGAGATATAAAAGGGAGAGAATTTCATTTAAGGCAAAAATCCATAACATCATTGAAGAATTCAATTGTGAATAGAACCTTAAGTGATATTGCAAGTGAATTAAATTAGGTTCTCAAGAATAGTGATGATGTGAGAAAGGATGTGACTCCTAATGTGAAAGGTTGTGACCCTTCAAATGTGAAAGGTTGTGACCCTTCAAATATGAAAGGTTGTGACTCTTCAAATTTGAAAATTTGTGATCCTTCAAATGTGGAAGATTATGACTCCCTCAATAATAAGATATAAAATAGGAATCATTTCCTTGTGAAGAAACCATCAATAGGGAATAAATATATCAATCAATTTTGAAGTAAAGTATTATTCTCAAAAGGTAGCCATGAAGAGTGGTGACTCATTGTGAAGGGTGGTGACTCCTTCAAGAAATAGATATAAAGGATAAATCAATTCATTGGAATAAGCAACCATCACTCAAGAAATCAATCATTGCTCATATATCCATCAAGAAATATAGCAACAATAACTCATCTATCCATCAATAAATCTAGCAATCATCACTTGTATATTCATGAAGAAATCAAGTAATCAAAATATAAACAAAAAGTTTCCCAAGAAAGGAACAATAAATCACAAAAAATCAACATAGTTAATGATAAAATCTAGCAATATAACTTGATTTTCAAATAGAAATCCACATATTGATATCACTAGTTGTCACAAAAATTTAGGCATAACTAAGATACAAATATTGATTAAGATTATCTTTTAAACCTCAAGATATAAGTGCACCAAGATATCATCTTGACCTAGGATGGTCAATCCCTTAAAAGCCAAACAATAACATTAAATTTCACAAGAATACAATGGTTTATGTAGAAATTTTGTCTTACCCATAACACCCCATTTGAAACATCATAGAGCAAATTACTATCAGTACGCCTAGGTAGAATTAGAAATAATAATAATCTACGTCTAAATTCAACCAAACTCTAATATGCTAAAATAACTTTTCTGATAGAATGTAATGAAGACAACTCAAATCTTTAGGAACCTAAAAATTTGGACTCTCAAGAGATCCTAAGAGAAATGTTGGAAATTTATTGTATGGTATATTCATCAAGCTTCATGAAGAAGGAACACAATTAAGAGTAGTTTGTTCATTTTGAACAAGATTATAAAGTATAAATCCAGTCCATACCACATGATTAAAACAATGGAAATTCATGGATCTACCATGTAACCTACAAAATTGATCTTGTAGACTTGTTTGTGGACCAAGTTCACTTTTATATGTGATATCTAGAGTAGATCATTTCATCCCAGGGTCTTATTCTCCTAAGCCATCCTTCTTGATTAGAGTAGCTCTACATTCATGATTAAAAATCAAGGACATAAATATTAGGCATATATGTGCCTTAGGTAAATTTGACGCAAATCAAGTTACACCAAAATTCATTACATAAGTCTATTTTAAGTTACATTGTGGGCCCATAACCCACAAATCCCAATATCATTCTAACCTCTCAAACTTTGGAAAAAAACTTGATATTGTTTAAATGAATTAGGTGAAATAAACAACTTTCTCAAGATATGAAAATAATCTTAGTGTCAAACATGAGATATATCAAATTTTACAAGAGGAGTGACATCCTCCAATTGATTTGGAAGTTGGACAAGAATTGAATATTAGTGTAAACCTAAAAATTTAATTCCTTCTATTGTACATCTTTCATTTTTTATTGGACTTAATCAATCCAATAATTTGGTACTTGAGTATCATCTACAAAACATATACTTAGAAGGTTATAACTATGAGTCAATGATAAGAGAATATATGCTGAAAGATATTTTAGGAAATTTTGTATTACATCCTCATTATAAACAAACCTCAAAACTTGGTTTGAATGTTTATGTGAAATGAAATATACTTTATCGAAGGGAAATTGTCATTCTATTATTTAGAGGGGATATAACTTGTAGTAAAGGACACCTAGATCCCTTACTCAAATGAAAATTTACCTTGCACCAAGGAGTAAGACCTTGATATTCACAAAACTCCCATTATCCATTAGGATGAAGGATGGAGCATATTTCTATCATTCTAGATTTCAACAAGGGTAATGAATAATTTTATCATTGCCCTAATCTTTGTGGTAATGAAATGAGAGAAACCTTATATTAAATAAAAAGTATTTCCAATTTCCAACTCTTGGATTTTTTGTTGAGAGTTATGGGAAGTAGTAGTGTATAAGTAAGAAGAATATCGAACAACAAATTGTCCTCATACTTTAGGGGATGGTATTAAGCTTATTGATACTCAAGTTGAGGCAAGTATAATTTTAACTACTCTTCAAAAACATCATTGTAGTATAGAGTTAGACATAACCAAGGAAATTTACACTAGTTGTAGAATTTTCAATTCCTAAAGTATCACAATAGAAGCTAATTACAACACAAAAATAGAGTAATGTCAAAAAATTACAAAGCTTAGCTTGTGATTGCTTGAGGAAAAACAATCTTAGGTAGGGTGAATAGTGACAACCTATTTTATTCCCTAATTGCAACACTAATATTAAACCCTTGCGACATCTATCTTATAGGAAGTTTGATAAGCTTCTAAATTTGCAATCCCTTCACAAGAGTATGACATAAAATAATTAAAGCTACAGACTAGATAAATATAGATTAACATTTCCTTAACAACACATAAAGGGGACATGATATTCCGTGTTAGACAATGAATTTGTCTCCTGCAACAACCCTTTACAATCCTCTAATTCATCTAAAAAGCAATATCTGATAGAATGACAACTATTTAAGTCATAAATACAACATTTTATATAAAAAAATGCAAGAAGTGAATACTTAATAAAGCAATAATCACAATTAGTAAATGTAAAGGCTTTATTAAAGGTAGTTCTTCATATTATGAAGAAAGTATATAAGGCAGATATAATTCATTAAAGGAAGCAAATTAAGTTTTGAATTAAAGGCGATTTGTTGACAAATGGTCATACCTTTATAAAAGGTTGTCTCCATTAAAAGAGATGCCTCCTTTCATGAAAAGACATAAGGAGGATATAAAGATAAAGAGAAGTTGGAGAAAAGGAGATCAGGGAAGGAAATGAATTAGAAATCTAGATGAAGTAACATATTGGAAAAAAGGAATACATCAATTGGATTAAATGTTATTGGAAAGAATATATTGGGGAAGTAATTTTAAATATAATTGTTAATATATATATGTTCATGTAAAAGTGATTATTAAAAATAATTATATATATCTACTTATATGAAATATATATTATATATGATAATGCAATAATATCGCTTGAAACAATTATTGATCCTTATAAGTAATTATGATTATTTAATATAAATATGGATAATAGATTCTTATTCATTTTATTTTCTTTAAGCAATCATGTGTAGGGTTTGCAAGGAAACATGTTTGGAAAAAGCGGTATAGGAATTGTCTTGGTTAGATGTTCCTGCCACTTGGATGTTCTCACAACGTAAGTACACCACCCTAAGTTGGATGGAATTGTCTTGGTTAGATGTTCCTATCACTTGGGGCCAGGGGGTACAAGAACACCCTTGGGCTTAATTATAATGAATAGTTTTTCTAGCGCACTATCATGCATTTCTCTCCAATCGCTACCATGATTGGTTATTGCAAAAGAGTCTATAGATTAGATTCAAGTTTAAGTTTTAGTTCATTATTTCATTAATGTTAATAGATCATTTATTCTTAAGTTTAATATCTATTATATAATTTATTATGGAATAATTACTTGTAAAACAAGTTTATGTTCTATAATTTCCCCTTAAACAAATTCAGGCATACTCCAAGTAGGGGGCATTACAAGGAATGCCCCCTGATTCCCCCATTCTAATGATTTGGAGGATAATATCTCTTAGACTATTGTTAGAAGAAGATGTGTTGGAAAAGTAAAATCCCAGAGTCTAACTAGGATTTGTCACCTTTTGCTAACATAGCATTAGAATTCAAATTGCCAAGGGCTTGAGATTAACTTACAACCTAGAAGGTGAGTCAATCAACCCTAGATTTGAATTGGTTTAAGGGTTTGAAATGTATTTTTTGATGAAATACAATGATGCAACTAGATAAAAATTGAAATGCACTATTTTGATATAAAAATAAACAATCTAGAATTTGTCTGACAAATTTAATGACCAAAAACAAACATAGAAGACTTGTGTGCATTTGTGATTTGAATTTGAGCTTGATTTTATTGGACAAGGCCACCCAAGGAACCCTTGTATGGAGATCTAAAATTTTAATATGATTTCATAGTCCTCAAGTCCCTAATCAGAGGCTTCTTCCTTCCATATCTTGATGTTAGATCTTCATTTGTTGATGAGATAACTAAGTTTTTGTATTTTGTCAAGTTGTAGGGTTTCAATGCATCAATAAACAAATAGTTTTCAATATTCCTTAAATCTTTTTTAGATATGTAACCTGCACATTCAAAGAGAGAGGAAGAGTTGTTACATATAGGGTCTTTCCTTCGTCAAACCTCATGTTGGTATTTTTACCTCCACAATGGAAAAAATGATGAAAGAGAGCTTATCCTTTTGAGGGATGGAGGATAAATGATATTAGAGGAATGAATCAACAATTGGCTATAAATCACCACTCAAATCTATTTTCCTTGAAAGAATAAAGTCATGCATGTCTCCTTAAGGCTTGATTTCAATTTTACTTGACTTGATTTGAAGACCTACAAGTGTTAGTCCTCACAACAAAATGTATGCATAAACATGAACAAACTCACATAAAACTTGACATGATGCTTTGATGATGAAATGTTGAAATAATTCCACTCTTGAATTGATCTTGAAGTATAATAATTTCTCTCAAAAGTGCTTGATCATCAATTACTTTTAATTAGTTTTCAAATGATGAAATGACTAGGTATTTATATGTAATTAGTTTAATTTCTTGCAAATTAAATCTCGATAGTTGACATTTAGGATTTGAAATTTGAATAATAAATTACCAACCTCGACATATTAAAATTTGGGGCCAAATTAGGAGGACAAGGCCACCAAGAGTTCCCTTTTTGAGATCCACTTTTTTGGGATCTGAAGTATCAAGGGTAAAATATTAAATGCCTACTTTGATTTTGTACATTTTATTTCTTGATAAATGATTAAATGGGTCATAGAATGCATAATTTAGAAAATTAGGTGCACAATTAGGTCCAAGAACATAGGAGGGATCAAAATCTAGTGTGAAATTGTCAAGGGTGATAATTTACAACACTATGGAAGGAAGAAAGATCTTCCTAAATATTTATCTAAAAATCATGCTAGAGTGTTGGGTGAGAGGCTAGTGAGAGCAAGATATGGTATTTTATAAGTGGGACCCCAACTTTATTTTTTGTTTGTAGTTGGTTTTGGTAGCTTTGCTATAGTTACACCTCACTCTTTCTTGTTTAGGTGAGTGGTTTGGTGTATCCCATTGCTCATGGTTCATGTTTTTATTTCCTTTTAGATTTATTATTGTACAAGAGTTCATGCCCTTTCAATCCTGACTATTAAAATCAAAAAATTATGAAATATAATATTTTATTTTTACTATTTAATCATGCAAATTATTCTAATATAGATGATAAATTTGGTTAAGAAAAGAATGCACATAAGTGAGATTTAAAAAAAAAACATGTTGGAGACTAAACCATACATATTTATAACCAACATAAAACGTTGTAAATAAATAGTTTTATAGGAAATAATGATATAATACAAGATTTGTCTTCCAATTTGAGAAGCATGTTTGATTAATTTTTTTTGGTTTGGATGAGTGAATAGTTTCATAAGAAAAAGTGATATAATACAAGATTTGTCTTCCAACAACAAATTTACTTTTCTCATCTAGAATAATAGAATCCCGTAAAACCTTTAGCCTATGAGTAATAATGTTGGTTAAGGTTTCAAGAATAGAACTACAAAGAGCTATAGGTCTAAAGGTGTCAAAATACTCAATATTAATTATTTTGGAATCAAAGCAAGGAATATAGGGTTTAAATTTTTAAGAATAGATTCACATACTTTTTACTCCTCAACTAGTTTTCATACACCATCCCTAACAAGATTGTTAATTTTTTTATAAGAACCCAACCTAAAATACAATGGGTCTACATACCTTTTAGCTTGTAAAAAAAACAACACCTCTAACCTCATCCAAATAAATTGGATTCATTAATGTAGTGTCATGCCCTAAAATTCAATGATTTTCATCTTATCAATATGCATACTATTTTTATAACCAATGCAATAAATTTTAATTTTACTATCTACCACTAATATTATTTCTTAGTGTAGTATAGAAAAATGTATCCCTTTACATTTTCACACTTAATTTGGGAATAATTAATAGTAAATTGAGCCTAATGTTGCCTTGATTTAGTGTTGTAATATTTTTTACACATTCACATAAAGTTTAGGGCCCTTTTAAACTAAATGGACTTAATTGTGCCTTATTTAGGGTGTTGTAATAGTGTATCTTTACATTTTCACACTAATCTAGGGCTTCATTAATTAATTCGGCTTATTTATGCCTTATTTGGTCCTATTTTGCCTCCACAGGCCTTATTAATTACATCTTTCCATGGATAATCGTGACACTCAACAAGTAACCAACCATAATTTAATATTTTGGGTCATATGTTCGAAATCTGGTGATTTGGGACTCATACACCACCTTAGGTGTATGCGTCCCACCTAGGTCTTGGGACCTAATTTCAAATTACACATTGAACAAAATACCCTTAGAAATTTGTGTCCCAAGTTTTAGCTATTGGAACTCATATGCCACAACTTGATCTGAAATAGGATCTATGACAATTGCTAATGAATGCTTAACTATTACAACGATTGATTCAAGCTTTAAAAATGAATTAACATAATTTAAATGCTTATTATCAAATTCTTGAAAATAATTTTAAATGAATAAAGGAAATAATAGAATTTTAGAAACGAGATAGAGAAGGCAAGACAACAAATTGATAATGGAGTTTGCCAACTGGCTACGTCTTTAGGTCCCTCTCCAATGGAGTGACCGATCCTTCAATTCTACTACAAGAAATCCTTACAATTCCTTCTTGATCAATGAGGAAAATGAAGATAACTCCTCTCCTTCAAGTAAAAACATTTTGGCATCATTTCCCCAATTGTTGGCACAGAGAGTTTACAATTCTCCCATAATTTCCCAAGAATTCACCTAATTTCCATTACCCCTCACAAGACCAATCCACCCTTTTTATACAAATTTTTTACTCAATATAGACTTTAACCATATGATTTACAATATCTCCCCTTTTAGGTAAAAATCTTTCTAATTTCCCCCCTTTTACATAAATAAATCTTTTAAATCTCCTTTTACAATCTTAATAATCTTTAATATATATATAGATTTAGCCCCTTAAAATTTTGTATTTTGGGCTTCAAAAGATTTATTTAAATCTCTTTAATAGATTAGGGGATTTGAATTTTAAAATATATGGGTGAAAGTTTAAAAATAAGGGGTTTTCGGTTTCCAGGATTCAACAAAACCATATGATGTCGATAAACTATGAAAGCCATTCAATGGCTCATTGGTGGTTAAGAATTTTGGTAGCGGGGTGGTCGGTAGGTCGACCCCTGCTACCGTTCATTTTAAAACCAAATTCATCCATGTTAAACAACAAAATAAATTGTCAATCATAGTTGGTTAGCACATAATGTGCTCGTGTAACGGTTAAGCGGGCTATTAGCAGATGAGAGGTGGGGGGTTTGAATCCCCCCACATATTTTGGTAAACAAAATAATCCAACTATCAGAGGAGGTGAGGGGTGCCATGTGGTGCATTGTGATAGGGCCACATGGCGCCCTATCATAGGGTCACATGGCACCCTATGATTCGCCAGACTTGCCATGTCAATCCTTATCAACTACCATGTCAAGCCTTGTTAGCCACAACATCAAAGCCTCATCAGCATAAAAAGTCCATGTCAACTGCCACCTATACCTTCCACATGTTAGCATATGATTGGTCCACCTCATTTGTCATATAGTATAGATTGCCATGTCAACATGTTGATGCCATCATCTGTACAACTGGGCAGCCTTAGTACCTACAACCTTTGACTTGGCATAACTTGCACGTACAAGTTTAGATTTCAATGAAATGAACACCATTGGAAAGCTCTCGACGAGATCTTCATTTTGATGCTAATTTCAACCAATTCTGAGTTGACCATTTGTTTTTGCTTTTCTGATGACCTCAGGTACCAATTTGACTGACCATAATTTGAGCATACAGGCTCCTTTTGACTCCATTCAATTTGTGTTGGGATAATATTTCAGAGCTTTTTGACTTGGTGTAGAATTCTTGAGCAATTAAGACACTTCAATTTTCACTAAAGAAAAGTATCCTCTTGGATTAGTCCTCCCCATTAGAGAGCTTTTGGAACTCTAAAAGCTTGATTACTCAGAAAGCAAGTGAGGGTAAAGCTCCCTCACTTTACCAATCTCCATCCATTTTTCCTTGCTTGGATTCATCCGCTTTAGCCCCACTCTAAGGTATTCAACAACTCCTCTTCATGAAGTCTTGTCTTTCCTATCTAAGATGACATCCTATGGCAACTCTGACATGTACTCTGGTGAAAGATCATCAACTGATGGAACCTGAATGTCTGTGTCTTCATCCAGTATCATTGGAGGCTCGTATAACTTCATATTCTCAACATTGACAACTAAATAGATGTGCATGTATGGAGGAAGATTAAGGTGGAAGGCGTTGGTTCCAATATTTTCCAAGGTCTCAAAGGGACCATATCGAATTGCCTTGAGCTTCCTTCCTTCACCTTGCATTCTTTCCTTGCTGATATGTAACCAAAATTTGTCTCCAACCTAGAAATGGTGATCACTGTGATGCTTATCATGGTGAGCCTTGCATTTTTCTTGGCTTTGCTTCAAATGTGCTTCCACTATGTGATGGATTGCTTGGACTTTCTGGATGAACTTTGAAGCCTTCTCTGTATCATGGCGTCCATCTTCAACATCATCTTTCCAAAAAGAAAAATCCATTGGTGTTTTAGGCACATAACCGAAGCAAGTCTCAAAAGGATACCTCTTTGTAGAAGAGTGTGCCGCATGGTTGTAAACATGCTACACATAATGAAGACTCTCATCCCACAATTTGGGATGTTTTTTGCAATAACCTTTGAGAAGATACACAACTGGATCCTATTTACTACCTTTGTCTGTCCATTGGCCTGCGGATGGAAGGTTGTACTTTTCTTTAGATTGGTGTCCATGAGTCCCCACAAAGCTGTCCAAAATTCCCCTAGGAATTGAGAATCTTGATCCACTACAATAGAAGTAGGTAACCCAAAATGAACCCATACAAATTGAAAGTACATCTGAGCTGTCAGTTCAGTAGTGACCTGTTTCTTACAAGGCATTAGAATACACATTTTTTTGAACCGATCAACTACTACAAACAAGCAATCATGTCCCTTCCTAGATATAGGTAACCTCTTGAAAAAATACATTTACACTTTCCCATGGATAGGATGGTATAGGTAGAGGTGTGTACAACCCTAGTTTCCTATTACTAGGTTTACTCATTGCATACATGACACAACCTCTAATATACTTAGTTACAGTTTCTTGCATATGAGGCTAGTAACAATACCTTTGTAGCTGATTGTTTTGCTTACCCCAAAATGTCTTGCAATCAATGAGGTGTGTGCTTCTTTGATTACTTGCGCTTGTTCATCTTTTGGAGTGCATAACTTTCGCAAGTGATGCAACAGTTTATCTTGCACATAGTAATCTTTCTCTTTTACATGTTTTCTTGGAATTAGAGCTGAATAGATTTCCTTAAAGTCTTCATCGTTAGCATACTGTTCCTAAAAAAATTCATGTACCATGGAACTACCTTTAAGGATAATCAAAATATTCATAACAGGAGGCCTAGAAAACATATTTGGTACTTTGTTATGGACACATTTCTTGTACTTAATTACCAAATGAAATTGTTGAAGAAAACCCATCCACCTAAAGTGCCTACTTTGTTGCAGTTTAGACTATGAGCGCAAGTACTAAAGTTGCTGGTGATCAGTGTGGATTATAGTTTCTTTCCCCATTAAGTAGTGTTTCAATTTTTTAACACTTTGAACTAATGCATAAAGTTCCTTATCATAAGTAGGATAGTTAATTAATGCACATGTAAAGGTCTCAAAGTGATAGAAGATTGGTTTACCTCCTTGCATTAGCATTGCTCCCATGGAAAATCCACTCGCATTTGTCTCAATCTCGAACGGTTGGTGTAAATCTAGTAAATCTAGAATTGGCATTGTGCTCAACTTTTACTTCCACGTGTTGAAGGCCTAGTACTGTGGACCTCCCCAATGGAATTTTTTCTTCTTACTAGTCAATGCGTGCAATGGTCATGTGATGTAGGAGAAGTTTGCAATGAACTTCCTCCAGTACTGAATTGCACCTAAGAAACTTCTAACTTCAATGATTGTACTAGGCTTAGGCCATTTTACAATAACTTCAACCTTCATAGGGTCTACTTTCAATTGACCACCACCTACAACATAGCCTAAGTACACTAAGGATGTCTTAGTGAATTCACATTTAGACATATTTACAAAGAGTTTTTCTTTTCTCAATACATCAAAAACTTTATTTACATGACTTACATGATCTTCCCAAGTTTGATTGAATACAACAATATCATCTAGATAGACAATGAAAAATCATCAATAAAAGGACGAAATACATCATTCATGACTCTCATAAATGTAGTTGGTGCATTGCAAATCCTGAAGGGCATGACCAACCACTCGAATAGTCCCTGTTTTGTCTTAAATGCAATTTTCCAAATGTCAGCTTCTACAATTCTTATCTGATGATATCCACCACTCAAGTCTAACTTAGAGAAATAAAATACACATTTTAATTGATCAAGTCAATCATCAATTTGGGGAAGAGGATACTTGTTCTTTACCGTTATCTTGTTCAGTGCTCGATAGTCAATGAACATTCTCCAAGACCCATCCTTCATTGGAACCAACACAATTGGATAACCATAAGGAGATGTACTAGGATGGATAACTCCTTTTTCAACCAACTCCTGAACTTTCTTTTTGATTTCCTCATTTTGCAAAACTGATAACCGATACATGTCGATGTTTGGAAGAGGTACATCCTACTACAACTAGATTTTGTGTTGTATCTCTCTCTTAGGTGGCAACCCCTTTGGATCCTAAAATAAGTCATCATAAGAAAAAACTATTTTGACCATATCAATTTTACACTCTAGATCACACCCCTTAAATGCTTCAAATTTTTCATCCTCTTTGGGTTTTACAAGCATTAATGCAAAGTTCTTACTAGAATTGACCAACCTTTTCACTTGACCAACATTGACTAGTGCAAGATTAGTCTTAAATTTGTGTGCACGTATAATGCATTCTATCCCATCCTTAAAAGGATAATACTTATTCTCCCCCTATAAAAGATTACTTTTATGTCATTCAGATAAGGACTCCCTAACACAAGTCCACAAATATCCAAAGGAACAACATCTACCTCTACCTCATCAACAAAGTTTGTAGTGATAGTAAATCTCAATTTACATTGTTTCGTTACCTGTAGTTGAGCATCATTGAAAACCCATCTAGGTGGATATGGCTTTGGATGAGGTGTTGTAGTTAAATTGAGTTTCTTTACCACTTCTTTAGATATTAAGTTGACTTGAGAACCTGTATCAAATAGTGTGTCAATCTTAGTATGCTTAGTTACAACTCAAATATATGGAACAATTCATTTCATCATTTATCAGCTTTAGGAGTAGATACTTTACTTGTACTTGTATTTGCATTAGAAACATTTTCATCAGAAGAGAGAATTATACCTTTCCCTTTACTTTGGACCCTAGTAGCAACAATCTATGTTTTATTTCTAGAGTCGAATCCAAAATCTTGTTGAATCACTGCAACAGTCTTTTGCTTTCCTTTATTTCCTCCATATCTTTTCAACCTTAATTCTGGATGTAGCTTCTAGCACTTTGATTCATCATGCCCCTCTTTCTTGCAATGGGAGCATGTGGGCTTATCACCCTCCTTAACTGTAGTTATCTTTTCCCCCTTGCCTTTATCTTTATCTTTGTCTTTACCCTTATACTTCCCCTCAGACTTAAATGGTTTCTTTGAGAAATTATCACTGAAAGTGTTCTTACCCCTTGACTCTAAATGAGTGGCTTGGACTAACACTTCATCTAGATTACTAGGACTCAATATTAGAATAGTATGTCTTAGGTAAGAATGAAAACCACATATGTACTTAAGTAATGTATCTCAAGTATACAATGGAACATTTAAAGCAATAGCCCATTTTCTAAACTCATGGGTGTAATCTTGGACAAACTGACCCTTACCTTGCCTAAAGGTTTTCCAATTAATTGTTAATTGTTGCATATAACCTAAAGGGTAAAACTATTTTTTAAGGGCAACACAAAATTCCATCCAATTCATATTAACCTTACCATGACGAGCAATTTCTTCTTGAGTCCTACTCTCCCACAAGGTGAGAGTTGCACCTCCCAACTGGAGAGTGGCTAGTTGGATCCCAGAAGCATCTTCTTCTAGGCCTTGAATCCTACAATACATTTCTACCTGTTGGATCCAATTATCTAACTTTTCGACATTTAATTCCCCACAATACCTAGGAAATTCAAATTTTACATCTAGTTTAATAATAGGCTTAGACTTGCTCTTGAAAGGATTAATAGTAGTAGAAGAAGAAGACGAGGAAGAGGAAGATGGAGAAGAAGGGGAAGATGGAGGAGATGAATTTTCTGGAGCTTTTCCTTCTTTGTCCTTTCGATATTCCTTCTTTTCTCACTTCGAAGAATATCCCTTTTTGTGCTTCTTCTTTTTTGCATAAAGCTCTTCCACCTTAGCCTTCATGTCAAGAAAGGCTTGCTAAAAAGACTTATCATCAAGCTTAGACTCAGTGCTTTTCCCAGCTTTAGTTTCTTCCATTGTTGGAAAAGTCCTTCGTTTGCCGATATTAGTATTGTATTCTTCTAGTTCGCCTTCACCTCACTATTTCCTAGAACATGTCAGCGTCCACTCCTGCAATACTAGTCACACAAAGCTTTGATACCAAACTTGATCATAAATAGGATCTATGACAATTGCTAATGAATTCTTAACTATTACAATGATTGATTCAAGCTTTAAAAATGAATTAACACAATTGAAATACTTATTATCAAATGCTTGAAAAGACTTTTAAATGAATAAATGAAATAATAGAATTTGAGAAATGAGATAGAGAAGACAAGACAACAAATTGATAATGGAGTTTTCCAACTGGCTATGTCTTTGGGTCCCTCTCTAACAAAGTGACCGATCCTTCAATTCTACTCCAAGAAATCTTTACAAATCCTTCTTGATCAATGAGGAAAATGAAGATAACTCCTCTCCTTGAAGTACAAACATTTTGGCATCATTTCCCTAACTGTTTGCACGAAGAGTTTACAATTCCTCCCTAAGTTCCCAAGAATTCACCTAATTTCCATTACACCTCACAAGCCCAATCCACCCTTTTTATACAAAATTTTTACTCAATATGGCCTTTAACCATATGATTTACAATGTCTCCCCTTTTAGGTAAAATTATTTCTAATTCCCCCCCTTTTACATAAATAAATCTTTTAAATCTCCTTTTACAATCTTAATAATCTTTACTATATATATATATATTTAGCCCCTTGAAATTTTATATTTCAGGCTTCAGAAGATTTATTTTAATCTCTTTAATAGATTAGGGGATTTGAATTTTAAAATATATGGGTGAAAGTTTAAAAATAAGGGTTTTCACTTTCCAGGCTTCAATAAAGCCATACAATCCCAATAAACTATCAAAGTCATTCAATGGCTCGTTGGCAGTTAAGAATTTTGATGGCAGGGTGGTCGAGAGGTCAACCCCTACCACCATTCATTTTAAAACCAAATTCATCCATTTTAAACAACAAAAGAAACTGTTAGTCATAGTTGGGTAGCGCACAATGCACAGGTGTAACGGTTGAGCAGGTTGCTAGCGGATGAGAGTTGGGGGTTCGAATCCCCCCCACATATTTTGGTAAAAACACAATCAAACTACTGAAGGAGGTGAGGGGTGCCACGTGGTTCCCTGTGATTCATCATTCTTGCCATGTCAATCCTTGTTAGCAGCCACATTAAGCCTTGTCAGCGTACAAAGTCCATGTCAGTTGCCGCCTATACCTACCACATGTCAGCATATGATTAGTCCACCTCATCTTTCGTAAAGTATAGACTGCCATGTCAACATGCTGACGTCATCATCTATACAGCTGGTCAACCTTAGTACTTGCAACCTTTGACTTGGCATAACTTGTGCGTACGAGCTTGAATTTTGATTAAACAAATGTTGTTGGAAAGGTCTCAATGAGCTCTTCGTTTTGACACTTATTTTGACTGATTATGAGTCAACCATATTTTTCCTTTTTTGATGACCTTAGGTACTAGTTTGATCAAAGTTTGACCAGCCATAACTTGAGCATACAAGCTCCTTTTGACTCTATTCAAGTTGCATTGGGATCATATTTCAGAGCTCTTTGATTTGGAGCAAAATTCTAGAGCAATTGAGACACTTTAATTTTCACTAAAAAAAGTATCCTCTTGGATCACAATTGGCATATGAATCTTGCTCTAACTAGGACCTATTTTGAATCCAATTCTTGGTAGGATTTCATTATCTTAGATCTAATGTCGGCTTGTAGTGTTGTAATTTTGGGAATTTTGGCATAAACAAGTATAAATACTAGCTTATTTCACATAATTTCTCCTAACACAACCTAGCCATCAGGAGTCAAGAATCCTAATACTTCACAATAGAATTATAGAGTATTCAAGAGCATTCAAAGGAAAATTTCTTCATCATTTGTTGTAGCAATCAAGATCCATTATCATGTCCAAGGCTTGATGTATCATGCATGTGGTTTTGAGCTAATTTTGTGATGTATTGTTCAAATCAATTCAAGTACTCAAGGCACTATCTTCCATCAAGAGTCTTGATCAAGATCTACATCCATTGAGGCCACTTCATGCTTGTTTATAGATCTAAAAGGTTTCAAGCATGGTTCTATTGTTTCATCTTATGTTGCATGTTTCATTTCATTCATGATTCATTTCTCATTAATGTTTAATTACCAAACTATGAGTTTGACTAAGCCAAATCCCCATAAGCTAATCAATACAATATGTTGTTTTGTAGGTCTCTAGCAGGTTTAGATCCGGAAACAAAGTTTGGAAGGAAGAGAAGAGATAGGAGAATAGATTTAGGTCTTGACTTTCCAAAAGAGTAGAATGGGACTAATATGCCACTTGTGGCATATGAGTCTTGGTATAACGCTTTTTCTAGATTTCAAAGGATTCAAACTTGTCACTATGAAATTCTAGTTTTTGCATAGAAACCCTAAACTGGGACTAAATTGACCCTATTGGCCTACGAGTCCTAGTGTGCATTAAAAGTCATAATTTCAAGAGTGCATACCTTGTTTCAAGTATCTTCAATTTTTCAAGTGCCCCTCTATCCTTTCTTATTTCATTATTCTAATTTTCAGTTAATTATCTTAAGTTACATAGTTAGGTTTGCATACCATTTGCATCTTCTTCTTTCCAAGCCTTTTCTTGGTGGTGAACCCCCTTTTTTCTTTAATCACACCCAAGGAAACCATCCTAACCATCTAGCCCCCTCTCTCAATTAAGCCAATTGGTTGAGGGATCTTGGTTTCCTTTAATGAAACTAAGTGAAATAGGAGTAGGAACCCTAATCCCCTTTAGTTCCATCTCCCAAAAGGTGGAACACTATTTTTGAGGTTTCATTTTGGTGAACTTAGCCTTTGGACACCTCATTTCTGATTTGGAGTGCATAAAAGGCCTAGATCTAGCTCACATTAACTTTGCATTAGATCTTGTATTAGTTAATTTTCATTTAGGGCTTCTAAATCTTGCATTAGTGAAAGTGCATATAGGTTTCATTTTTTTCATCGTAGATCATTTAATTTCACTGAAATTTTGCAATTACAAACAATCAAGTCAACATACAAGTTAAAAACCTAACATTCACTTAGAATTTTCTGAAATTAGTGTCAAAACCCTAATCTAGGACTGATACAACCCTTTGGGAAATTTAGTCCTAGTACATGTGGTTTTACTTGATTTTTGGGTAGCCTGTGTTGACTATATTTTAGCATTTGAAACCTTAAAAAACACTAATTGGGTCTCATGTGCCCCTCTAGACAATTAAGTCCTATGTTAGACCAAAAACTACATTTTACAACATTAAAAACCCTATTTCTATGTTTCAATTTGCTATTGTTAGATTTATGTTTCAGTCTATTGAGTTTTTTTTACATGCATTTCATTAGATCTAGCATAATTTGGTTCATTTCATGCATCACTTAATCTCAAATTTATATTTACAACATTTCATTTTTAGATTGTTGCATAGTGTAATTAGCAAATTACCTTGTTTAGAATCTAAAAAATTGCATTTACACATTTTATTCTAGGTCACTAAGTTTGTATAGATTACTTTTCATAAATGTTAGTATCTTTCTTTTTCCAAGTTTTCAAAGAAAAATTTAGTCAATAAGCATGTTATTCATTCATCCAATACATTTCCTAGTTATGCGAGTCTCTTAGTACAAGAGAGTAAAAATGCTGACACTCTCCTTAACTCGACACCCCCTCCTATCTCTCCTATTTGTGGGAATGATGTGATATAAGAAGATACAAGCATAGACAATCATGAAGATCATAGTTTTCCTTCTCCCTATATCACTCCTATTAGTGATGAAGGTATCTTGGTGAAAGAAAATGCAATCATTGAGAATTGTGAAAGTCATTCTTGTCCTTCTCCTCCTCCCCCTTGGGAAGATATTATGACACAAGAAGATGAGATCATTGCCACTATTTTACTTAGTCTAAATTCATCTCTCAACACCTCCCCTACTTGTGAGAATGCTTTAGTGAAAGAGGATACAATAGAGAAAAATCATGAAAATCACATTTGTGAGGAGGACATGTTGGTGTTAGAAGATCCAATGCTTGAAATTTATAGCATTATTTCTCTCCTTCCTAATGTCCCTAACATTTGGAAAGACCTATTCAAACAAAAGGATCCAATCATTTGTAAGCTTGAAACTCACATTTTCCATCTCTTGATGTTTCCCCTATTTGCGATGAAGCTACTTTACAAAATATAAATATGTAATGTGATGAACCTCTTGTTTGATCCTCTCCTAAAAACTCTCCTATTCGGGTAGATATTGGGGCACAAGAGAATGAGACCTTAGAGAAAAAAGGATGAAATCATGGACAATCATGACAATCACATTTGTCCTTCTTCTAGTATCTCTCTTAGTTGTGAAGAAGACATTTTAGTGTTAGAAGATCAAGCCAATGAGAGTCATGAGAATCCTATTTTCCTCTCTCCCCCTAGGGAAAACATTATTGAACATGAAAATAAAATCATTCATAAAAAAAGAAAATACAACCATTGATAAATCCCTTACTGGTGATGAGGTCATTTTAGAAGAACCAACCTTTGAATGTCATGAACATCTAGTTTTTTGTTCTAAAAAAACTCATACTAGGGAAGATATCACAGTGCAAGAAAATAAGAAAATTGACACGTCTTTCAAGCAATAGTGATGTGACTTAGAGGAAGATGATGAAGTGACATTAGAATCTCTTTCACTAAAATAAAATGTGATCCAACCTCAACTCATCCTCTACTCAACTTCAAATAGACCTCAAACTCAAAACAAACCCATTTTCATCATTGAACCACCTAAGAATAATGTTTCACAACAATCCAATTATAATACCGTTGCTCATACATATTGTAGAAACCTAGAAATTATCACTAAGCCTGTCAATTTATTAAAACCCCCTTTGTCATCTTTGATGATTAAATAATATTAATTATTTAATTATTACCTAATGTCATTAATTCTTCCATTAATTAAATAATCTAAATTACTTAATTAATTCACTTTTAGCTTTTCCGACACAAATAAATTCAACTCTATTTAATTAAATAACTTATTTTCCTCTAACTTTTTGAATTAAATTTCTATTTAATCAAAAATTGAGCTTTCTTTTTTCTCTTACAATGAGATAATGTTACCATTATTTCAAAATGCAATTTCCCTCTTCGAACTACTTTATTTTATCGAAAAATCATTTAGTTTCCTCTTTCTCCTTCACTTTTGATCTTATCCTATCTTGTCTCAATTGATTGGAGCCATTGATCAAAATACAAATCTTTTAATCTCAACCATCTATTTTCCACCTGTCTCTCTATAAATACCATTTTCATTTATCATTTTCATCATCTAGAATTTGCATATTGTCGTGCTAGTGAGATTGAAACTTCGATATTTTGCTTTGTCTTTGTCATAGGCTTGAAGTGCATATAGATAATTTTGAGGGAAATTATCATAGTCAAGAAAAATGGAGAAGTACAATGAAGTTAAATCAATGGTGGTGTGAATACTTTTGGTAAGATTGTTCCATGCTTTTATGTCTTTACACTTATTTGTGCTTCATTGTTTATTGGGGTTTTGATTTATATGCTTTGTTGCTTAACCTTGGTAATTTTATCCTTGATACACATATAGCACTAGAAACAATCTGCAACCAAGAAAAGCATCTTCAACATCCCTCCCATTTCCTAACCCTATCTTGCCTGGTCCTCCTCATTTTCCTTTAAATAATGAAAGGAGTATAATCTTGTTGAACAACTAAAGAATACTTCTACTAAGATATCATTATGGGACCTTATTCAAGCCTCTGATCATTATCATTACATGATTCAAAGTGCCTTACAATAAGTTCCTCCCCCCTAATGTGTAATAAAATGATGTGGCAGCCCAAATTCAAGCTATAACACCGAACAACTTGGACATTACCTTCCATCAGGATGAGTTACCTTTGTTAGAAGTGTAAAACCAAAACGAAGCTTTTATGATAATAACTATACATAATTGGATTGGGATAAAAATAACCCTTGTTGATAATGGATCATCCCTTAATAAGTGTAGCATAAACCTTTTGGACAATATTAAAGCAAAAAAAAACCAAATACAACATGCCTCTTTATCTATTAGTGGGTTTGATAATGTAGGAAAACAACCACTTGGAGTCATCACATTACCCCTTATAGTTGGAAAGGCCACATTACAAACCTCTATCCATGTTATGCCTCATGATCTTTCATATAATCTTCTCTTAGGAATTCCATGGATTCATACACCGAATGGAGTGCCTTCTACTCTTCATTGTAAAACGAAGTATGTCTACAACAACAAAGTGTACACACTCGACACTGATCATGATCCCTATAGTGTTTTACAACTTGAGAAAGATAAGGAGTGTCCTTTGAAAACATTGATACCAACTACACAAGTGAAACCCATGCAAGAAAAAGAAAAAAGAAAAGCATATTGAGGAAGTCACGAAGTTATTGGAAGATGATTGGGGTTCCTTAGATTTCACAACATTTATGGGAGAATAAAAGATCATAAACAAAGATTTTGAAAAGGGAAAATGAAAATCGATAATTTCAACACAAGATTCAAAAGCATCCACCTCAACCACTTTAGAAGAAGAAGCAAATTGCACATCAAACTTTGATGAAGCTGATTAAAAACAACCACTAGATCTAAAAGAAATGAAAAAGCCTTATGGAAAAGATTATGAAATTATGAAACAACTTGGATATAGTGGAAAAGGATGTGGTGCTAGAGAACAAGGTATTTGTGCCCCTATAGAGCCTAACATGTGATAAATGACTAGTGGTATTGATTATTATCCCTCAAAAAAAACAAACAAGCCTTCACTTAATATCAACACTCTTACAAAATATTATTCTAAGCCAAATTTAACATTAGTGCATTTTGAATTGACATACACTAGTGGTATTCATTATATTTCTTTGAAAGAAATGAAAGAGACAAAGAAGTCCTTGATTAACATTAAGGTCATCACACAAAGCAATCCTTAGACATGTCTTAGTAATGATTGGAGTTCATTAGATTTTACACCCTCCTTTCAAGGAGAGAACAAAATATTGCAATCTAAAGAATCTTGTGTAAGTATGACACCTTGTATTAAGCAAGAGATATCTTTGTCACAAAATAAAGAAACACCTTCTACTATTGATCAAGAGAGTATTTGGTCGAGATTTCGTGAAGATTGTTTGATATCCATCCCTCCAAGAACATGAAATAAACTTTATTACAAGAGTTCATCTTGTGCATATCATAGAGTTGATGGCCATTCTACTAATGAATGTAAAACTTTATGTGATAAAATTCAACATCCTGGGGATTGTGGTGCTCTTCCTTGTGTTGAAGCACCTAGTTCCTCTAATTGATATTGATTTTCATGGTTCTCATCAATCATCTTGGCTCATCGTTGTATTGCACTAAGTGAGGGAAAGGGGTTAAGTAGCCTTCTCCTTGTATGTCATTTATAGTTGCCTCTTTTGGCTAGTTGACCACCTTCCATATATACATAAGAGCAAGCTTGGGATGTGGATGACATACCTTAAGTTGCTTTGCATGTGATGTATTGGGTTATCTTTAGTTGTTGCATTTTGGGGAAATCCCTTTCCATGATGTAGTTTCATTCGAGAACATATGACTTGGAATAAGGTTTTCTAAATAAGCTCTCATGTCTTCTCCTACTTTAAAGAAATTGCTCACAAAAATGGCATTACCAACCGCTTTAAATTGGGGGCACACATTAATACTCATGTTTCATTGCGTGATTTTTCTTCTTGTGATGCACCCTTTTCTTGGTGGTGCTATTGGATTTTATTTCCTTTGAGAGCATGATATTTCTTTTATTTTTCGTCTCTTGGAGACATTACACACAATGTTCCCTAAGAGGAGACCTTACATGAACTAAGTAAAATCCCTTTGAACATACCTTACACTATTTTACATTTATAATAATTGTTATATGGCCACATTGCATAACTCACTTTTCTTGCCCATGGAGCAATCCTATTTATTCATGGGTGTCAAGCATGCACATTTTTACTTGCCTCATGAGTCCTAGTGTTCATGTTTTGTGGTGCCCTATCAAAGTTATCATGAGGTATAACTTTGGTATGGTTAGTATGATGAGAATCCTAAAAGTGGGCATGAATTTCTCATTGTATGGTGGGAATTTGATACAAAGGCATGAATTTATCACTAGGCCACCCTTTTGGATACTCACCCAATGAACAACCTAAAGTTTCGTTGCTTCAGAGTGAGTGTGCATTTTGAAAAAAATAGCTTAGATCTAATCCACATCATGTTGGAAAAATGGTTGAGGCTTGATCCACCTTTATTTTTTTTTCTTTTCTTCTTTATGTCTTTGACATTGTATGTGTATCTTGATGCTACATATCATACACCTTGTGTGTGCCCATTTGTGCTTATGTTGGTTTGACATAGGATCTTGGATCCTGGGGGCTTGACCACCTCCTTTGATCTTTTTTATCCTATACCATCCGTATTGGTACACTTGGAACCTTCTTGAATGTCTACTTAGTGTGAGTTTGAAGCAAGTTCCTCTCACTAAAGTGGGGGCTAAATTTAGTATAGAAAAATGTATCCCTTTACATTTTCACACTTAATTTGGGAATAATTAATTGTAGTAAACCGAGCCAATGTTTCCTTGATTTAGTGTTGTAATGTGTTTCACATTAAGTTTAGGGCCCTTGTAAACTAAATGGACCTAATTGTGCCTTATTTAGAGTGTTGTAAAAGTGCATTTTCACACTTTCAAACTAATCTATGGCTTCATTAATTAATTGGGCTTATTTATGCCTTATTTGGTCCTATTTTGCATCCACAAGCCTTATTAATTGCATTTTTCCATGGATAATCCTGACACTTAGAAATTAAACAATCATAATTCAATGTTTTGAGTCGTGTGTTCTAGATCTGGTGATCTAGGACTCATGCGCCACCTTAGGTAGATGAGTCCCACCTAGGTATTGGGACTTGATTTCAAATTGCACATTGAACAAAACACTCCTAGAAATGTGTCTCAAGTTTTAGCTATTGGGACTCATACGCCACAATTGGTGTATGAGTCCCGCTCTAGCTAGGACCTATTTTGAATCCAATTTTTGGTTTGATTTCATTATCCTAGATCTGATGCGGACTTGTAGTGTTGTAATTTTGGGAATTTTGGCATAAACAAGTATAAATACTAGCTTATTTCACATAATTTCTCCTAACAAGACTTAGCCATCAAGATTCAAGAATACTAGTGCTTCACAAGAGTATTATAGAGTATTCAAGAGCATTCAATAAGGCATTCAAAGGCAGATTTATTCATCATTTGTTGTAGCAATCAAGATCCATTATCATTTCGAAGGCTTGATGGTATAGGGCACCTAGCTTCATCATGTAAATAGGGGGTCTAATGTTGGTTTTGTCTAATGTTGGGTATTTTTGATGTAATAAGGCCTATTTAGACCATGCCAAATGTTTTTACTCTCATGGGGTCAGTTCTACATAAAGATGTTGAGGTTTTGTAAATGTTGCAAAAGTTGCAATGCAACTTTGCATTTTTGGCTTGTTTTGGAAGTTGAACGGTCACATATTCAAAAGGTAGTTTGGAACCATTTGTTGGAAGTTTGAAATGTTTAAATATTCCTTGAAAGGCTTGAGTAAAAATTTTGGAGATAGTTTTGTGATCAAACAATAAAGAAACTTCTTATTTTCTGTAATTTCTTGAATAATTTTATTGCTACAGAACTTTGTACGGCTTCGTACTATGTGTTAATGATCTAAAGTGTATTGGAATCGATGGAGGGTTGAATTAACTATGTTTTGGATTTGATTTGATCTGATTTCATAAATTTTCAGGGGAGTTAGAGCCAATTTGGTGAAAAGAGTTAGGAAACCATAGGGTAAGAGGATTTGATCAAAAAATGGAATATTGAACCATTCCACCAGTGAAAACCTCTTCAAATTAGTGGAATGGAATTATTTGGGTTGATTTTCATGTTGGTAATGTTTGTAGATGTAGGGAATTGAGGTAGGGCGAAGTTTGAATGAGCCCTAGCCTAATATCTCAATGTATTAGGCTTAGGAGTGTAGGTTAGAAGTAGGGTTTTGATGATTGATGAATTTGTTATTGTTCCTATTGATAAAAGTTGGTGATTCAGACCCCATGTGACCTGGTTAAAGTCATGGAATGAACTGTGATAGATTGGAGGAGGGATTTCTCATAGTCTCTTTGGAAAACATGACTAATTTGACATAGTTCTAGTGTAGCAGTCAATTTTAGAGGGTGTTGTTACAAATAAAGCCAATCAAAAAATTTGATATATTGAAAAAGAGAATAAAGGGTATCTATAATGGAAATTCAGTTGTGGGGTTGCAATCTTATTTGAAAGTTATTGTTAAAACTCACTATTTGGAATGCTACAAGGTAATTTGAAGGTTTTGTAAGATAAAGACCAAGTTAGGGTTTCCAAAGTTAAAATATTTTTCAAGTTTGATTGAATTGAAGAACTCCACCCTACTCTACATCAAATTGGTATTAGAGCATAGGTTTTGGTCATTGAAGGGAAAATGTTGAAGTTTGAAGGAAAGAAAAATTCCTCCTAAAAGTAGTGTAACAACCAAAGAAGTGAGAGTTGAAAGAAAACCATATCAAGGAGTTGAGACAGGTAAATGAGTCTCAAGATGCTATCCTATCCAGACTTGTAGCATTGGATTCAAATCAAAAGAGAGGTGTAGTCACTGGAGATCAAAGTGACAATGAGGAAGAGGAAGAGTGTGAGAATGCAAACCCTCATGGAAGAGTCCAAGGTAATGATGATGAATTGGACCCCAATGAGTTGAGAATGGCTAAGTTGTTGAAGGATGTCAAAGGATACACTCCTGATGTAAAGATGGAGTTGCCCATGTATGGTGGGAAGATGGATAGTGAAGAGGTGCTAGATTGGATTGATGCACTAGACAACTACTTTGAGTATAAGGAGGTAGTAGATAAAAAAGGTGAAATTTACCAAAACAACTTTGAAAGGCCCTGCCCTAACTTGGTGGAATTATGTGCAAGAAGAGAGAGTGAAGAATGGAAAATCAAAAATCAATTCATGGGATATGATGGTGTCTAATGTCAAGGGTCAATTTCGACCTGGTGATTGAAATTCAAGCATTTAAGAAGCTTCAAAATCTCAAACAAAGGAAATGGGTGTCATGGATTACATAGAGGAGTTTCATAAGTTAAGCCTTAGAGAAGGTCATGTTGAGGATGAGGTTGAAAAGGTAGCACGGTACCTAAATGGATTGAGGTTCCAAATACAAGATGAGATGAGCCTTGACACCACTAGAATGGTGGAAGAATCCTTCCAACTAGCTATTAAGGAATAAGAAAAGATAAAAAGGAGACAAGAGAAGCAAGGAAGAGATAGGAAAAAGAATTTCAGGGGAAAAGGAACCTTTGGAGGAAGATGACAATTTCAAAAAGCACAAGGTGAGAAAAGTGGTAACCAAGAACAAAGCTTAGAATCAAGAGGTGGTTTTAGAGGTAGGAGATCAAATAGTAGAGGCATATTTGGAGGACAAGGTAGGGGATCCAACCAATTCTCAAGAAGATGCTATCAATGTAATCAATTTGTCCATCAAGCATGGAAGTCCCAGATAAACAACCTTCTACATCACATGGTGCTGAAGCGATAACACAATTAGTGCAAGAAGAAGATTGTGAGAGTGTCAATTCTCCATCTCATCATGTTTCTCTAGAAATTGGAGAATCTCTGATGATGAGGAGAACATTGCTCAAAGTCCCTATGGTGAAGGAGCCTCCACAAAGAAAATATTTTTTTAGAACCACCTACAAATCTCAAGGTAAGGTGTGTAAAGTTGTTGATTCCGCTTTCACAGATAATTTGGTTTCTTTAGAGATGGTTGAAAAGTTAAAGATGAAAAGAATCCCTCACCCCACTCCTTACAAAGTCTATTGGCTGAATAAGGGTCAACAAGTCCTAGTTAATAAGAAAACATGGGTTGAATTCAATATTGGAGGGTATAAAGACAAGATATTGTGTGACATCATCCTAATGGATGTTTGTCATCTGCTATTAGGAAGACCCTAGCAGTATGACATAAAAGCAAAACATGATGGAAAAAAAATACTTATGTGATAGAGAAGGATGGGGTGCCATTCACACTTACTCCATTGCAAGATGAGAGTGTAGATATACAAGTTGGGTCAAGTGTCATGTTGGCTGGGGAAAAAGAATTCTTGAAAACCATGAAAGAAGAAGGTAGACAAGGGCATGCAATTTTAATCAGACCTAAATATGTTATGACAACAACAAAGCTAGATGATGTGCCTAAGGAAGTCTAAGCCTTGTTGAAAAAGTACCAAGATATTTTTGTAGATGAGCTCCCTAGTTTTTGCCACCAATAAGGGATGTGAACCACCATATAGACTTTATACTAGGGGAAAACCTACCCAATAAAGCTGCACACATGATGAATCCTCAAAAAAATGAAGAGATTAGGAAACAAATTCAAGAATTCCTTGACAAAGGCCTCATAAGAAAAAGCTTAAGTCCATGTGTTGTCCCCACTGTTTGGCACCAAATAAATGAGGAGATTGGAGAATGTGTACTGACTCAAGGGAAATTAATAAGATCACTATAAGGTATAGGTTTCCCATACCAAGAATGGAGGATTTGATGGAATGTTTAGGAGGGGCTTGCTATTTTTCAAAGATTGACCTCAAAAGTGGCTACCACCAAATCAAGATAAGAGAAGGGGATGTGTGGACAACTGCCTTCAAAACTAATGAGAGGTATGAATGGATGGTAATTCTATTTGGGCTTTCAAATGCACCAAACAGTTTTATGAGACTAATGAATAAAGTTTTAAAACCTTTCATAGGTAAGTTTGTAGTTGGCTACTTGTACGATATTCTTGTGTTTAGTAGGACTAAAGAGGAACACTTGCAGTATTTGGACATGGTGTTGAAGAGGATGAATGAAGAAAAGTTGATGATCAATTTGAAGAAGTGTGAATTCATGAAAGAGGAGTTGGTTTATATTGGATTCGTGATCTCAAAATGTTCTTTGAAGATAGACCTCAACAAAGAACATTTTGAGATCACAAATCCAAGATAAACCAACTCCTCTTTCATGAATTTACAATAGAATGTGATACAAGTGGGTATGCAATTGGGGCAGTATTGAGTCAAGAGGGTAGACTTATTGCATTTTTCAATGAGAAGCTCAATGAAGCAAAGAAGAAGTATTCTTCTTATGACTTGGAATTGTATGTCATGGTTCAATCATTGAAAAAGTGGAGACACTATCTCCTTCTTAAAGACTTTATTGTTTTAATTCACAATCATGCTTTGAGTTTCTTAAACATCCAAGACAAACTCAGCCACAAACATGTGAAGTGGGTGGAGTACCTACAAAGCTATACTTTCACAATAAAACACAAAAGGGTAAGTCAAACAAGGTGGCAGATACTTTGAGCAGAAGACAAATGTTGGTTTAAGAAATTCAACTCCAAAGTGTAGGTATTGATGCTTTGAAAGGTATGTGTGAAGGAGATGATGATTTCAAGGATGTTTATGCTATTTGTAATCAGTTCAATGACACTTTCCATGAAGAATATTCTGATTTCTTGATACAAGATGGCTTATTGTTTTAAGGGTGCTCAGTAATGTGTTCCTAAATGCTCTATGAGGACTAATCTAATTAAAGATAAGCATTGTGGTAGCTTAGGGGGTCACTTTGATTTGGATTAAACTTTAGAGTAGGTAAGAATGAATTACTATTGGCCAAGTTAGATGCAAAGTGATATCAAAAATTTTGTTGAAAGGTGTGTTGTTTGTCAAAAAGCCAAGGGTTCTATTACAAATGCAGGTCTTTACTAGCCATTTCCAATCCCAAATAGGCCATGGGAATCCATCATCATAGATTTTTTGTTGGGGTTTCCCAAAACTCAGAGAGGCTTTTATAGTGTATTTGTTGTTGTTGACTGATTTAGTAAAATGGCCCATTTTATACCATGTAAATGCATAAGTGATTCCTCATACATTGTAAGGTTGTTTTTCAAGGAGATGGTCAGTATTCATGGACTACCATTGACAATTTTTTTTGACAGGGATAGTAAGTTTGTGGGTCACTTTTGGAGAATGCTTTTGAAGAAGTTGGGAACAAACTTGACCTTTAGCTCTTCCTATCATCCACAAATAGATGGGAAAACTGAAGTTGTTAATAGGAGCCTTGGAAATCTTCTCAGATGTTTGAAAAAAGAGCATTCACAACAATGGGATCTCATTCTTCCCCAAGATGAGTTTGCATATAATGACTCTATCAACACAAGTGTTGGAAATAGCCCATTTGAAATATTCTATGGATTGAAGCCAACAGGAGTGTTTGAGTTGTATGGAGAGAAGGAGTGATGTAGGAGAAGATTTTATAGTGGCAATGAAAGACATACATCAGCAAGTTAAGGAAAACCTTCAAAAGAGTGTGGAAAAGCACAAGCAACATGCAAAATTGAAAAGAAGAGAAGTTTAGTTTAAAGTGGGAGACTGGGTATTGGCTCATTTAAGGAAGGAAACACTACAATAGAATAGGAAAGTAGCACCTAAAATAGTGTTGGATTTCAATGTATTTTGTAATGCCCCGTCTTAATAACCTAAGAATGTTGCAATTGTGTATAAAGGTGTAATAATTTTTTTTTAAAGTTTAATTATTAAGTTAATTAGTTGCATACATTCATTAAGCTATGCGACATTACACTACTTTGAGTTTCCATAAGTGACTTAAGTATTTTGAATTGCACAAATTAATTAATAACATAAACATTAAGATAAACATTACATTTCATTTGAAACTCCATTCAAGATAACATAAGGTACAAATTTGTTTCTTACATTGCAGTTGATAAGATATTACAATACTCATCCATCTGATGAGGTAGTTCAATAATAATTATATTTTACAAGTGTTCACCTCATATACAATTGAGGGATGTTTTCAAATACAAGATTTACAATATACAATGAAGAAGTACACATAAGCTTCCAAGTGTGAGCTCTCCATCCATGAAGCTCTCGATGCTATGATCACAAAACTGGGGACCCAACGGAGTAAGGTGCACGTTCCACCCAACAATGTGGTACCCGTAGGTCCACCCCCCATGCTAGGAGATAGTAATAAGGTTACCTAGACCTAATCTACTAACCCTAGACATTAGTACATAACAAACTAATGGTTACATTGCTTCCAGATTTAGACAATTGAATGCATTATAAACACAAGGTTAACTGTTACTTTAGGTAGAGTGTCATCACAACGTTGCAAAGGTTACCCTGGTGTTTCTTCCTAGGTTCCAGCCCCCAACATGGGTTACCCTGGTAACCTCTTACGAAACCCAGCCCCAATGCAATTGATTGTGGAATTGATTGTCTTTTGAAGAAACAAGACATCGATTTGCCATTCCAAGCCTTCTCATCTTATACTCAAGACTGAAGTAGCTCAAGAGTCATAAGCGAGGCATAATCATCTTGTTAAGAGTTTTAATTCTAACTACTGTGTTCTTTAATTACCACTGATTTACTAACTCTTTGTAAGTTACCTTGACACCACTTTGTGTGTCGGCCCTTACAAATAGCCACTCCCCTAAACATAACAAAGGGAATTCTAAGTTCACTATCTAGGGTAGAAAAAGTGAAAAAATTCAACATATAATACCAAATATACCACAATGTACATCACAATTCGTTCACAAAATCAAGTGCACTACCCTAACTTGTTCAATCACATAGAATCAAAGTCAAATTTACTCCCTTGAAGAGACTACAACTGGAAGACTTAAAATCACACAGATAACTTTTCCCCTTTTTCCCAATAAAATATAAGACAACTAAAAATGAATACAAGTCTATCATTGGGATATATTAAATCCAATCAAACAATTAAGAGAGAGAAAAAGCATTTATTTCTAATGTTTCCTTTACTTAACAACAGTTCTCTACACATTAAATAAATATACACATTGAATTCATCATATGCATAACTATGTAAATAACAGTAAACTTTGTTTCTCATTCGCCCAATTCCATAATCATATATTATAATGAAAATTATATAACTCCAAAATATCAATCTATTCCTAAATCAAATATCAAAATCATTTAAAATATCTAAATCTAGATATTTAATAAATTAATTCTTTTAAACATCCCAATTAAACATAATAATATTTTAATTTAATAAATATATATATATATACACATATACATATACATAAATATAATATATTAAATATATATTGATTTCAAAATTCGCATGACATATAAATCAAATTTAATAAATAGCATATATATAAAAATCGAATTTAATGAATGGTACACAAAAATTCGCTTTTAAACTTTTGTTAAATCACAAATCTTTCACGGCAAGGCTCCCGCGGGCCTCCCAAAAGGGATGGACGCAGCCACAGCCAGGGCTGTGCCCAGCAGCCACTGGCTGTTGTGCACAGCCATGGCGGCTGCGCCCAAATCTGTAGAATATGGGGAGGGTTTCGGCCCTCCCCAAACTACATATTTTTTTAAAGAAAATTCAAAAAAATACTGTGGATTTTAATCCATCGAAATAAATTTGCCGTACGGAAATTCGGCTTTAACAAATTGAAATTTCTTTCAATACAATTTTAATGAAAATAGATTTGGGTCTTTCACAATCCAATTTTAACAATATAATATATATATATATATATATATGATATATATATACAAATATATATATACATATATATTTGTTTATATATATAACCCTCAGGGTTTTCTGGAAAATTTTAGAGGATTTTTCTTTAACAGAGAAATAACAACCGGGAAAATTGAGAAAACAAACAAAATTCTTCCAGGATTTTCAAAAGAACAAGGGCAGTATTTCCAATTCAAACTCAAATAATTCCTGGAAGATTCCATTTCCCATTTGACAAATATTTCCTTTCAGAAAATTTTAAATACTACCTACAGAGAATGAACTACAAAGTTTTCTTCTTTTCTTATTAAAACTTCACAAGACAATATAGCAAATAATTTCCTTGCGTGAAACACAGAGATTTAAATTACAGTTAATTTCTTTTCAGATACTTTCCTTTTCAAAAAAATAAAATAAATTTTACAAGAGGATTATCTGTTTTCCTTTGCTTACTGGTGAAGAAAACCCTCTGTAGCCTCTGTTGCCTGTAACTGCCTTCCACAATTCTTTCCCGAGATACAAAACCCAAAGCCCAAACAACCAACAAAGATTTTCCACCAAATTGCAACAAAATATCAAAAACAATTACAGAAGATTTTTACAGAGCAGCAAAAATTATTTTCCCGTGAAGAAAAATTGTCTCCTCTGTGCATTCCCAGATCCTCAATACACTCTGTAAACAAATTTCCTCAACAATAAACAATTATTGCACTGGCACAAATGTCGAGAAGTGGTTGCAAAATATCTTCTCCACCACTTCTCGACAATCTTGCCTATTTCAAATTTGCATGTATTTAATTATTTTATTTTAAATTTAAAAATCAAATTTCAATTGCATGCATTTATTTTTATTTAATTTAAATTTACAATTTCCAATATACAACCATTTATTTAATAACCAAAGTACCATTTCCACAAATAATAATTAATTTTCAAATAAAACTATTTACACACTTAATAATTTAATTTAATTAATTAATTTATTTAATTAAATAAGTTTAATCTTTTAAGATCAAACCATTTAACCAAATAAGCTAACTAATTAATTAAATAACAAATAACTAATTTCTTCAATATTTAAAAATTAATTTAAATAACAATAATTTAAAGCATAATAAACTATCATTAAAAATTAACCAAATTTACCTTTCAAACAATTTATCCAAACAGAAGAATACAAAACAATCCTATGACTCTGAACTAAAATAGACGATGTACTAAGACCGGGATTATAGATTAGACTAGGGTAAACCAAACTACTATCTCCCAATCAACGTATCCGTTGAGTCTTGACACGCTCAGACCTGAGTACCCAGGTGGAGTCGGTGTCATGTACCTGCAATTCCTACAACCAAGCAATAACATGCATATATATATATAAAACATTATACAGGCACATCGTGCAGAGAAAATCACAGATATCACAGGGCACTCGCAAGCAAGTGATGCGATTCTGTTCTCCACACCAATACACATCACATCAGACTGGCAGAATAAATAGCTATTAGTCCATCATAAACATGTACATAGCAATAATCAACTGAAAGTAAACATCTACGCTATCTCAAAGCATATCAGAAATCAAATATCACAGTACAATGTATCATCATGTCACAGAGTAAATCCACTATCGCTCAAAACCAGTGATCAAAATATCCAAACAAAGTATCACAATCTAACAATGTAAAAACACAACAGCAGAAAACATAAGCATAAATGGAGGGGTACTACATCCTCCCCCCTAGGATCAGGCTTACTCCTGGAAGCCTGCTAGTAGCAAACAAATAACACATACACATCTAAAATAGGTCCTTCCAAGAAATGGAAAACTAGCCACTAATATCCCTCTGGATCAGTACTCAGTCAACATCTTGACCCCTTAGGATCAACTCCCGATGTAGAAGGACATGCACGGTTCCCAAAGAACGATGCCAGTCCTCCATCAGGAACCTCTCCAACTACACCTTGGTGCTCATCCTGGTGGTTACCCACCACGGTAAACACCCTATGTGACCTACCTGCATCTCCCACCATAGGCTCTGAAACTGTAGGTTGAGGCCCAAAACCAAAAGACCCTCTCATCGGACACTGCCTAGCAATGTGTCCCTACTGTCCACACGAGTAACAACCTGTGCCTCTACCGAATCCTCTGCCACCCGAAGGTGCATTGGATTGCTGGAAACTACCCCTACTGACAGTAGACTGCACACTCTGAGGGCTATTACCTTGCTATGGTTGTGGGTTGTTATTCTTTTGAGGTGTTCGTTGTTGTTGTTGCTGCCCACCCTTTGTGGATGTCTGTTGGTTCCTTGAAGAACCACCTGTCTGTGCCTGTCCACCCCGTGGACTAAAACCTGCTACAGGAGCACTACCAATCTGTACTTCTGTGTGACCACCTAATGCCATAACAAGGTTCTTCTCCACTATGCGAGCTTTCTCCACCGCAACTTCCATAGTCTTTGGCTCAAAAACTCGGACACCACCACTAATGTGGGCGTTTAAATCCCTGATGAAGTGTTGTAATAACATACGTTCATCATCGCCAATAGCAGCATACTGCTTGAGTTCATAGAACCTATGTTCATATTTCTCTACAGAAAGAGCCAACTGATGTAGATCATGGAACTCATCAGCCCTACGCTGCCTCCAATGTTCCGATAGGAACCATGCTCTAAACCTCTCGAGAAACATCTCCCAAGACACAAAACCAATATCTAAGTGGAGCTTCTACTCCTCTAGGCGCCACCAAGTAGAGGAGAATCCTCTCAAGTGCATAATAGCACATCTGGCACGGGTATTGCTATCGTAAGGGTGCATGGCAAAGCATCTACCCAAATCCAGTAGCCAGGTCTCAGCCTCTAAGCCACCTCCCGTACCATCAAAGGTAGGAGGGCGTGCCCTCAGTAAATCTCTCATGTGTCCTATAGTGATAGCATCCTGGTGTACTGTGTCATCTACTCTCCTAGGAGATCTCTCTCTCTAACAACCTCCTGCTCATCTATCTGTCTAGGTCCAAGATGAGATAGGACCTCCTCTAATAAAGGACGTATCTGAGAACCCTCTACTACTGACTATTTAGGATTCTGTCCCTCATTTCTCTGACCCAACTGTTCTGCCTGATCACTGTGATGAGGGCTCGGAGGGGGAGTAACCTGAGGGATTGGCCCTCAGCCTCCACCTCGACCTCTACCATGACCTCTTCCTCCTTACCTAGGCATGTTCCTACACATAACAATAATGAGTCTTAGATACTATTCAACCAAGGCTAACAGTTGCGACACTATGTACTAGGTCAACCTAATGGTCTCGTGATTACCAAGAGCGTCCAGTGTTTTTAACCTTGGCTCTGATACCAATTTGTAATGCCCCGTCTTAATAACCTAAGAATGTTGCAATTGTGTATAAAGGTGTAATAATTTTTTTTAAAAGTTTAATTATTAAGTTAATTAGTTGCATACATTCATTAAGCTATGTGACATTACACTACTTTGAGTTTCCATAAGTGACTTAAGTATTTCGCATTGCACATATTAATTAATAACATAAACATTAAGATAAACATTACATTTCATTTGAAACTCCATTCAAGATAACATAAGGTACAAATTTGTTTCTTACATTGCAGTTGATAAGATATTACAATACTCATCCATCTGATGAGGTAGTTCAATAATAATTACATTTTACAAGTGTTCACCTCATATACAATTGAGGGATGTTTTCAAATACAAGATTTACAATATACAATGAAGAAGTACACATAAGCTTCCAAGTGCGAGCTCTCCATCCATGAAGCTCTCGATGCTATGATCACAAAACTGGGGACCCAACGGAGTAAGGTGCACGTTCCACCCAACCATGTGGTACCCGTGGGTCCACCCCCCATGCTAGGAGATAGTAATAGGGTTACCTAGACCTAATCTACTAACCCTAGACATTAGTACATAACAAACTAATGGTTACATTGCTTCCAGATTTAGACAATTGAATGCATTACAAACACAAGGTTAACTGTTACTTTAGGTGGAGTGTCATCACAACGTTGCAAAGGTTACCCTAGTGTTTCTTCCTAGGTTCTGGCCCCCAACATGGGTTACCCTGGTAACCTCTTATGAAACCCGGCCCCAATGCAATTGATTGTGGAATCGATTGTCTTTTGAAGAAACAAGACACTGATTTTCCATTCCATGCCTTCTCATCTTATACTTAAGACTGAAGTAGCTCAAGAGTCATAAGCGAGGCATAATCATCTTGTTAAGAGTTTTAATTCTAACTATTGTGTTCTTTAATGACCACTGATTTACTAACTCTTTGTAAGTTACCTTGACACCAATTTGTGTGTCGGCCCTTACAAATAGCCACTCCCCTAAACATAACAAAGGGAATTCTAAGTTCACTATCTAGGGTAGACAAAGTGCACAAATTCAACATATAATACCAAATATACCACAATTTACATCACAATTCGTTCACAAAATCAAGTGCACTACCCTAACTTGTTCAATCACATGGAATCAAAGTCAAATTTACTCCCTTGAAGAGACTGCAATTGGAAGACTTAAAATCACACAGAGATAACTTTTCCCCTTTTTCCCAATAAAATATAAGACAACTAAAAATGAATACAAGTCTATCATTGGGATATATTAAATCCAATCAAACAATTAAGAGAGAGAAAAAGCATTTATTTCTAATGTTTCCTTTACTGAACAACAGTTCTCTACACATTAAATAAATATACACATTGAATTCATAATATGCATAACTATGTAAATAATAGTAAATTTTGTTTCTTATTCACCCAATTCCATAATCATATATTATAATGAAAATTATATAACTCCAAAATATCAATCTATTCCTAAATCAAATGTCAAAATCATTTAAAATATCTAAATCTAGATATTTAATAAATTAATTCTTTTAAACATCCCAATTAAACATAATAATATTTTAATTTAATAAATAAATACATATATATATATATACACACACATATACATATACATAAATATAATATATTAAATATATATTGATTTCAAAATTCGCATGACATATAAATCGAATTTAATAAATAGCATATATATAAAAATTGAATTTAATGAATGGTACACAAAAATTCGCTTTTAAACTTTTGTTAAATCACAAATCTTTCATGGCAAGGCTCTCGCGGGCCTCCCAAAAGGGATGGACGTAGCCACAGCCAGGGCTGTGCCCAGCAGCCACTGGCTGCTGTGCGCAGCCATGGCGGCTGCACCCAAATCTATAGAATATGGGGAGGGTTTTGGCCCTCCCCAAACTATATATTTTTTTAAAGAAAATTCAAAAAAATACTGCAGATTTTAATCTGTCGAAATAAATTCGCCGTACGGAAATTCGGCTTTAACAAATTGAAATTTCTTTCAATACAATTTTAATGAAACTAGATTTGGGTCATTCACAATCCAATTTTAACAATATAATATATATATATATATGATATATATATACAAATATATATATAAATATATATTTGTTTATATATATAAACCCTTAGGGTTTTCTGGAAAATTTTAGAGGATTTTTCTTTAACAGAGAAATAACAACCGGGAAAATTGAGAAAACAAACAAAATTCTTCCAGGATTTTCAAAAGAACAAGGGCAGTATTTCCAATTCAAACTCAAATAATTCCTGGAAGATTCCATTTCCCATTAACAAATATTTCCTTTCAGAAAATTTTAAATACTACCTACAGAGAATGAACTACAAAGTTTTCTTCTTTTCTTATTAAAACTTCACAAGACAATACAACAAATAATTTCCTTGCGTGAAACACAGAGATTTAAATTATAGTTAATTTCTTTTCAAATACTTTCCTTTTCAAAATAATAAAATAAATTTTACAAGAGGATTACTTGTTTTCCTTTGCTTACTGGTGAAGAAAACCCTCTGTAGCCTCTGTTGCCTATAACTTCCTTCCACAATTCTTTCCCAAGATACAAAACCCAAAGCCCAAACAACTAACAGAGATTTTCCACCAAATTGCAACAAAATATCAAAAACAATTACAGAAGATTTTTACAGAGCAGCAAAAATTATTTTCCCGTGAAGAAAAATTGTCTCCTCTGTGCATTCCCAGATCCTCAATACACTCTGTAAACAAATTTCCTCAACAATAAACAATTATTGCACTGGCACACATGTCGAGAAGTGGTTGCAAAATATCTTCTCCACCACTTCTCGACAATCTTGCCTATTTCAAATTTGCATGTATTTAATTATTTTAGTTTAAATTTAAAAATCAAATTTCAATTGCATGCATTTATATTTATTTAATTTAAATTTACAATTTCTAATATACAACCATTTATTTAATAACCAAAATACCATTTCCACAAATAATAATTAATTTTCAAATAAAACAATTTACACACTTAATAATTTAATTTAATTAAATAAGTTTAATCTTTTAAGATTAAACTATTTAACCAAATAAGCTAACTAATTAATTAAATAACAAATAACTAATTTCTTCAATATTTAAAAATTAATTTAAATAACAATAATTTAAAGCACAATAAACTATCATTAAAAATTAACCAAATTTACCTTTCAAACAATTTATCCAAACAGAAGAATACAAAACAATCCTATGACTCTGAACTAAAATAGACGATGTACTAAGACCAGGATTATAGATTAGACTAGGGTAAACCAAACTACTATCTCCCAATTAATGTATCCGTTGAGTCTTGACACGCTTAGACCTGAGTACCCAGGTGGAGTCGGTGTCATGTACCTGCAATTCCTACAACCAAGCAATAACATGCATATATATATATATAAACCATTGTACAGGGACACCATGCGGAGAAAATCACGGATATCACAGGGCACTCGCAAGCGAGTGATGCGATTATGTTCTCCACACCAATACACATCACATCAGACTGACAAAATAAATAGTTTTTAGTCCATCATAAACATGTACATAGCAATAATCAACTGAAAGTAAACATCTACGCTATCTCAAAGCATATCAGAAATCAAATATCACAGTACAATGTATCATCATGTCATAGAGTAAATCCACTATCGCTCAAAACCAGTGATCAAAATATCCAAACAAAGTATCACAATCTAACAATGTAAAAACACAACAGCAGAAAACATAAGCATAAATGGAGGGGTACTACATATTTCAGCCCACGAATTGAGCAAGCAGGTTGGTGCCAAACTTGGCGCACACAGGCATGGTCATCTTGGCACCGAATTTTACACCGAAGGTGGCACCAGATGTAATGCCAGAGTTTTCGTCGTAATTAGCATCAGAAAACACAACACCCCATTAGCACCGAAAAGTAGTGCCAAAAATAGCACCTCTGTTAATGACTAAAATAGTGTAGGGAAATAGCATCGAAAATGGCGCCTAAATTAGTGCCCAATTAGGCTTCCAGTTTTGCTTCTAGTTTTTTTTTTGGTATTGCTTCTAGTTTTGCTTCCATTTTTGCTTCCAAGATTGCTTCTAGTTTGGCTTCCATTGTTGCTTCTAAAAATACTTCTTGTTTTTCTTCCTTTGCTACTTCTAAAAATGCTTCTTGTTTTGCTTCTAAAAATACTTCTTGTTTTGCTTCCTTTTTTGCTTCTAAAAACGCTTCCTCATGGCAATGAGCTTTGTATTTTCCTTTGGGCCAATGAATAAAGGGTTTGAGCCCCATTCTCCCATAGAGTTCCTCAATTTCATCATCTACCAGTCCTTCAGAATAATCTAAACCTACACCCGGAACCACCCATTCGAGAATGGACTCCATGCCTACTAGAAAATCTTCATGCACAATTTTTTGCATCACCATCCTCACCATTTCTACTTGTTCACCTAAATCCAAGCCCCATGCCACAAATATGGAGTAAACATCCATGTTAGTTCTGTATTTATGTTTCAAAGAGCCGAAATCCCTACCATGAATCATTTTTGCACACTACACTAGCCACTCATTGTCAACAAGGAAAAGGTCGTCCAGTCATTTTTTGAACGCCTCTCCATAAAATGGGCCCAAAGATCTTCATGACCACAAGGTGAAATTGGCTTCCATTTCTCCTGACAACCAGTGCTACCACCACCAAATTTTGTTGCAGAGTTTTTCTCGACCCTTTCCAAATGCGATTAACACATCTTAATCGAGGGCTTGCATTTAACACCATCTTGGATTTCCCACAGTTTCTATTAATGAAGTACTACTTCACCACTGCTTGCCACCCCTGCCTTCACTTGTCATGTCAAACTTACTTCACTCGCTTTGCCACCTTGTTCATTTAAGGCATTTCCCGCTAAATTAACACCTCTAAAATCCTCCAACCTAAATTCCCTCATTTCACCAAAATTTAAAGCCCATTTAGATAAGACATCCACTTCCACATTACCACCTCTTTTAATGTGGCTCACCGCAAAACTTTCAATTACGTTCTAGAGGTGCCAAACATTAATTTTACCTTTCATCGCTGCCTGAACTATTATTGTAACATGATAGTCATCTATAATTAAAACAAGTGAGTCAAATATCTATAATTTAATTGAATTTGAAAAGTAAATTAAAATCATCAACTACTTTTAATATATATAAATTGACAAGCCAATACTGATAAGATCATCATCATATCTAACTAAAAAAAGTGAAAGTTAAATATGCTAGTACATCAAAAACATGTCAAAATGATACATGTCCAACAATCGACATAAGTGAAAATGATATAAATAAAATTGATAAATTATGTAACTCAAACTAATACAAGTCAAGATGATACATGTCCAAATGATATAGTGAAAAATTGAAAATGATACATGTCAATATGATACAACTCAATAATATAGTATTGTAGGCCATGAAAATGATACATATGGTAGTAACCATGAAAAGAGTCATCATAACGATATATCAACAATGATCCATGATGTAGTCTATATGATCATGAATGTCACTGGTTACTACCATCAACTGTCTCATCATCATCACCATCATGATCATGATCATCGTCGTCGTCGTCGTTGTCATTGTTGTCGTCATTTTCATCATCATTGTCATCGGCCTTGGTGTTCCATGTGATCTGTACTTGCAGCTGAACCAATATTTTGTGGATCTATATCATGTGGAGGATCATCTTGATCTTCTGGAAGATCTGTGTTCTACAAAAAAACATTTAGAATGAAAATTTATTATTTATTTCATGCAATAATTTATTTTACTATTATATATCTAATATTACAACATATGAGACAAAAACATAATCATATTACATCATATCAAAGTGCACATACCATAATAAATTTCAAATTCCCTAGCTAATACTTGAGATTGAGATTGTTAACCTTGAGAGTGTGTGACTTGGGAAAAAGGCATTTGATATGGCTATTATTTTCAAATACTTCAAGTGGGATGTACTCCGCATTGACGCCATTCCTCAATATTCACTTGATGGCATCAAGGAATGGATGAACTCCATGGATATAAAGTATTATGAAAGCAAAATGAACTTGAACTGGCAACCAATTTTGAAGAGTATTACTGATGATCCAGATAAATTTTTTAAAGATGGTGGATGGGAATTTTTGAAGATAGAAGCTAGTGATTCTGATTCTGATAATTTAGAAGAGTCAGATCAAGGGTATGAACCCTTTGATATAGAAGAGGAATTAGAATCAAATTTCACGTAGCCACCATCAAGAGTGTTACAAGCCAAAAAGATGGAGGGAATTCTTATATAAGGATAATTTTCATTGTTGCAGGTACCGGATTTAATGCCAACTACAATGGCAACATTGAAATTCCCTAGCAATATTTATGTTAAGGATATTTCCTTTAGCTACAAGAATTCAAAGCACATCAACCATGTGGTTCAGATGATTAAATCCCAAAGATGATCTATAGCAATGAAAGAGTCTGAAAAGGAAGAGATAGCTACATTGGTGACTTAGGAGAAACTTCAGCTTTCAAAAACAAAGCCAATTAGGCTGGCAGATGTGTGGATCTGGCCAACATTTGGTGGAAGAGGAAGAAAGATGACTAGAACTATGGAGGCCCACCATACTGTCTTTTGGTATTCAACCATGACAACAAAAGAGAGAGCTGATATCATGTATCAAAACATTAAGCATGCATTCTTCTAGCTAGTGGAGAAGATGATTGCTTTGCTTCATTTTCATTTGCATAACCATATCAGGGCATGGGAACTAAGAAGACCAAGGATGTCAAGTTTTATGTGGAGGCAATGGATATGGTCCAAACTTTAGGAGGGGCAAGAAGGTTAATGTATGATCCTGGTGAATTGAGGAAGAACAACATGAGAGGGACAGGAAAAATAAAATCAATAGAGAGTTTCAAGGATTTGTCAAGTAAGAGAACTTATATGGGAGCAGCCTCATGTAAAATATTTTGAACTAGAGTTTGATATGTCATTTAGTGACCTTGGTTTTCATGGAGTTCCTTTCAAAGCCTCTGCTTTTATTGTTCCTACGATAAATTGTTTGGTAGAGTTGGTGGAATTACCTTTCTTTGTAATCACTATTAGTGAGATTGAGATTGTTAACCTTGAGAGAGTATGACTTGGGAAGCATTTGATATGGCTATTATTTTCAAAGACTTCAAGAAGGATGTACTCTACCTGTACGCCATTCCTCAATATTCACTTGATGGCATCAAGGAATGGCTGAACTCCATGGATACAAAGTATTATGAAAGCAGAATGAACTTGAACTGGTGGTCAATTTTGAAGAGTATTACTGATGATCTAGAAAAATATTTTGAAGATGGTGTTTGGGAATTTTTGAATATGGAAGCTAGTGATTCTGATTCTGATAATTCATAAGAGTCAGATCAAGGATATGAACCCTCTGATGTAGAAGAGGAATCATAATCAGATTTCAAGTAGCCACCATCAAGAGTGTTACAAGCCAACAAGATGGAGGGAGTTCTTATATAAGGATAATTTTCATTAATGTTGTACGTACTAGCTTTAATGCCAACTATAATGGAAAAATTGAAATTCCCTAGTAGTATTTATGTTAAGGAAATTTCCTTTAGATGCAAGGATTCAAAGCACATCAACCATGTGGTATAGGTGATTAAATCCTAGAGATGATCTATAGCAATGAAAGAATCTAATAAGGCAGAGAGAGCTACATTGGTGACTCAGGAGAAACTTCAGATTTAAAAAAAAAAGTCAATTAGGTTGGAAGACGTGTGGATTAGGCTAGCATTTGGTGGAAGAGGAAGAAAGATGACTAGAACTATGGAGGCCCACCATACTGGATTTTGGTATTCAATCATGACAGCAGAAGAGAGAGCTGATATCATGTATCAAAACATTAATCATGCATTCTTCCAACCAACGGAGAAGGACATGATTACTTTTCTTCATTTTCATTTGTATAACCATATCAGGGCATGGGAACCAAGAAGACTAAGGATGCCAAGTTTTATGTGGAGGTAATGGATGTGGTCCAAAATTTAGGAGGGGCAAGAAGGTCAATGTATGATCTTGATGAAATTGAGGAAGAATAGTGAGAGAGGGACAAGAAAAATAAAATCAATACAAAGTTTCAAGGATTTGTCAAGTGAGTATGTGAGCTTATATGGGAGCAACCTCATTTAAAATATTTTGAACTAGAGTTTGATATACCATTTAGAGAGCTTGATTTTCATGGAGTTCCTTTCAAAGCCTCTGCTTTTATTGTTCCTATGGTAAATTTTTTGGTAGAGTTGGTGGAATTACCTTTCTTAGTAATCGCTATTTGTGAGATTGAGATTGTTAACCTTGAGAGAGTAGGAGTTGGGAAAAAGGAATTTGATATGGCTATTGTTTTCAAAGACTTCAAGCGGGATGTACTCCACATTGACGCCATTCCTCAATCTTCACTTGATGGCATCAAGGAATGGATGAACTCCATGGATATAAAGTATTATGAAAGTAGAATGAACTTGAAATGGTGGCCAATTTTGAAAAGTATTACTGATGATCCAGATAAATCTATTGAAGATGTTGGTTGCGAATTTTTGAATATGGAAGCTAGTGATTTTGATTCTAATAATTTAGAAGATTCAGATCAATGATATGAACCCTGTGATGTAGAAGAGGAATCAAAATCAAATTTCATGTAGCCACCACCAAGAGTGTTACAAGCCAACAAGATGGAGGGAATTCTTATATAAGGATAATTTTCATTAATTTTGCAAGCATCAGCTTTAATGCCAACTACAATGGAAACATTGAATTTACCTAGCAATATTTATGTTAAGGAAATTTCCTTTAGATGCAAGAATTCAAAGCACATCAACCATGTGGTATAAATGATTAAATCCTAGAGACGATTTGTAGCAATGAAAGAGTTTGAAAAGGAAGAGAGAGCTACATTAGTGACTCAGAAGAAACTTTAGATTTCAAAAACAAAACCAATTAGGCTAGAAAATGTGTGGATCAGGCCAACATTTGGTGGAAGAGGAAGAAAGATGACTAGAAATTTAGAGGCCCACCATATTGGATTTTGGTATTCAACCATCAGAGCAGAAGAGAGAGCTGAAATCATGTATCAAAAAATTAAGCATGCATTCTTCTAGCCAGTGAAGAAGGAGATGATTACTTTGCTTCATTTTCATTTGCATAACCATATCATGGTGTGGGAACAAAGAAGACCAAGGATGTCAAGTTTTATGTGGAGGTAATGGATATGGTCCAAAATTTATGAGGAGAAAGAAGGTCAATGTATGATCTTGATGAAATTGAGGAAGGATAGTGCAGGAGGGACAAAAAACAATAAAATCAATAGAGAGTTTCAAGGATTTGTCAAGTGAGTAAGAGAGCTTATATGGGAGCAGCCTCATCTAAAATATTTTGAAATAGAGTTTGATATACCATTTAGAGAGCTTGGTTTTCATGGAGTTCCTTTCAAAGCCTCTGCTTTTATTGTTCCTAAATAAACTATTTGGTAGAGTTGGTGGAATTACCTTTCTTAGTAATCACAATTAGTGCGATTGAGATTGTTAACCTTGAGAGAGAAGGGGTTGGGAAAAGGGAATTTGATATGGCTATTCTTTTCAAAGAATTCAAGTGGGATGTACTCCACATGTACACCATTCCTCAATCTTCACTCGATGGCATCAAGGAATGGCTGAACTCCATGGATAAAGTATTATGAAAGCATAATGAACTTGAACTGGCAGAAAATTTTGAAAAGTATTACTGATGATCTAGATAAATTTATTGAAGATGTTGGTTGGGAATTTTTGAATATGGAAGCTAGTGATTCTGATTTTTATAATTCAGAAGAGTCAAATAAAGGATATGAACCTTTTGATGTAGAAGAGGAATCAGAATCAAATGAGGAAGGTTTAGAAGATGAATCTCTTGTGGAGTTAGAGGAGGACAAAGAAGAAGAAAAAATTGAAGAGGAGGAAGGTAAAACATGGGATGAATTAGAAGCCGAAGCCAAAAATGCATATAAGGAAAAAGGAGACGAGTCTCATAGTGAAGAGGAAAGGTGGCAGTGAAAGGTAAAAGCTACAGGGAAGTCTAAGGCACCTGATATTAGAGATTCAAGAGGAATGACTACCAAGAGGCATAAAATAAGATGAATTGAGTTCATCTACATCCTTCTACTATTTATTCATGCACATAAATGGTCATCTTGTAATAATAAGATTTGAGCTCTATTTACTCATCCTATGCATCAATAAAAAACTCAACAAAAGAGATGAAAATTGACATATTAACACAACAATATCCAACTAAGTTATTGAAACTCAACTATTGATACCTCGTTCTCCATCCAAATTACAAAATCATTCCATTTTTTGTTTTGTAACATATTCTTTTCAAATTGCTTTGGATGGCGTCCATATTTCTCCTCCTGTCAAAACATGGCACATGGACTAGTTAAACTAATTAATATGCAATCATTTACTTTTTCCAACAAAAAAAATAAAATCATTTAACATATTAAATATACTTACAAATGTATAGATCAAGGCTTGTAAAAAATTTTGGCCACTACGATGCGTGGCACAAAGTTTCTCAAGCCTAGCCTTGGAGGCCTTGTCCTGAAACATATACTAATTCAATTTAACTATGCACAAATAAAATTTAAATATCATTTAATAAATTTGATACAATCTTATGAGAAAATTTAAATACCTGCGCACTCTCCTCACCAGACTTCCTCCATGCATTGGACTTCTCATATGATTTTACAATATCTCTCCATACTTTCACACTTACATCAATTGGCCTTTTTTTTCTGCCTTAGCTCAAGAGGGACTCTTTTTATCTTCTTTGCTTGGTTGCACCAAAATCTCTTGTAGTTTTGAGACATTCGTAGCTTTATCTTCTTTATAGACCAACCTGTGCCAAAATCAGTCTCCATGTCATGGATAACTTCTTTTTTAGGTGAATGGGTATCTTTGAGAATGAAAAATGTAGATGGTCTTTGAACCGTTGAAGGCATGATTCCTTTAACCTATTCACAAACATTTTTCTAGCATCCATCATTCGGACTTCCCTTGAAACCACCTCGTATTCTATCTTCGTATTGTAGCTACCAATGCAAGATTGATAACATGGCATGGTGAAACTATGTGTCCCAAGAGTGGAATTCTCTACTCCTTGTTCCACATTCTTAGAGTTTACTGTCACTAATTTCCTCCTGGATCTTCTGCTTGATCTAGGACTGGTTGGGGAGTCAATTGATTCCCTTTAACACAATTGATTTGTTTGCAATGTTTGAGAGGCGTTAATAGATTGTTTTTCTATGTATCTGGTAAGTGTTGTCTAGTCCACATTAACCAATTTGTTCACTACCTCTACCCCCAATATGGAAGCCAATTCCTCTTTTTATTTGTCAGTCTCATGTCCCTATATATACATTTTTAAATTATATTTCTTCTTTTAAATTTAGAAATAAAAAACTAAAAAGTAAAATTCAAAGAAACAATGGAAACATTTACAAATCTATAAATTGACAATGAATTACCTCATTGTGGCCAGAGTTTGTTGTCAATGCTTGCTTCCCTCCATTGCTTGATATTTTGAGGTGACCTAGGGAAAATTATTTTTATCCAGTCTATGGAGGAAAATGAAGTACACATTGTCAGGTATGAAATTTTTTGTCTAGTTTGTGGTATGAAAGTTTTGTTTTGTGGGAAAATATGTTCATTGGGTTTGCTTAGTGTTGATAACCTAGGGAAAATATGTTCACTCGGTTTACTTAGTGTTGATAACCTTATCATGAAAACTCTTTCATAATGCAATATTGTACAAATTTATCATGACATTGGTGACTATGGCATGAATGGGCAAAGCCAAGCTGTTTCTACATTTATTTTCAGTAGTTGCTCAGCAGTGACTAACCCAATTCCTAGATTTTCCAAGCAATTCACTATTTCCTTAATACCCAGGTTAGGGAAAGAATACGAAGGAATCCTTGCTTCATGCTATAATATTTTGAGCCAAAGCTCAAATGGGTAGGGTAAAATTTTTTGTTGGTTTCTCAAAGGTTTTACAATTTATAATGATGGGACAATTTAGAGGTTGCCTGGACTGGTTAGGCCACGAACTAGTAAACAATCACAAATTCAAATGCAATACAAAGAGCAGTAAACAATCATGAATTCAAGAAAGAAAAATAAAATTGTATACTTACCTATGGTGTCACAAACTAAATTGAATTTCTCATAAAAAATCAACTTAAAGGATGACAATCTACACGAGTTATTTGAGGAGGAAAAGATCAGCAAGACAACTAGTTTTTTGGTCAAAATTCATAAATGAAGGTCCAACATGGAAAAGAGTTTGGAGATTCCTTAGATTTTTGGTTCTTGATCCCTTAGGCCGCTTGGTCTCATGGACGCCATTAAAATATCTCATTCATTCATTCATCAGTTGCTAGTAGCGCCCTGCTCTCTTCCTTTGCACGACATTTTTCCCTTTTTTGTCATCTGATTTCTTCCCTCATGCGGGAATTTTTTAATTTTTTTGCTTTTGATTCATTAGTCGCACTTTAGTCGGCGTTAGTTAATGCCAACTTCAGTGCCGACTTTTGGCCGTTAATGTAATTTGTTTAAGGCGGCGTCAAGTGTGCCTAATTTAGCGCCTATTATTTTTGTATAGTGACTATTTTCATTGTTGTGTATCACATGGCCTAGAGTTTTGGAAATAATTCCAACTCCTGCCTTGTATTGTGACCACCACTATCCCATGGCTCCTTCACTAGTTCAGTGCGGTAGAGTAGTTTTTACCGCAGTCCTGCAAGGTGCTTCATCATTCTCAGCGGTAGTGCAGTGAAAGCTTTTGTGGCAACATGCGAGTCTTCCTTCTATTCCTAGCAGTGTTGCAGTGACTCTTGCACTCCTGCAAGTCTTCTACCATTAGTGTGCAGTAGTGCGGTAACCACTGCTGTCCCGCAGCTCCTTTATCAGCTCAGTACGGTAGAGTGGTTTTTACTATGGTCCCACAAGTTTCTTTTTCCTTCTCGGCGGTAGTGTGGTGAAAGCTTCTGTGGTGGCATTTTTATTCATAGAGGAGGCCATGGAAATAGATGAGACAACATAATCTGTAGATACAATAGAGGTAAGAAGAGAAAGCAACCTCAACCAAAGGAGGAAGGTGTTTATGACTTAGAAAAAAATGATCTAATGGCATTTTGTGATACGTCCATCCTTTTTTACAGTATTATTGAAATTTATAATGTATTATCCAATCTTGACATAAATTAATGCATGTTGTTGATAATTTTAGATGGAGATTGGAGCAAATGTAGAGCCTAAGCATTCAACTAGCAAAAGAACAAGATATGTACGTGGATGTGGACCTAAGAATTTTAAATCATGTAGACAACAATGGGTGGAAGAGGATATGACAGTGGATACTACAGAGACAACAAATGATTGCACTGAAGAAGAGGTAGGTTAGGACTATAGTACATGGGATGAATACTTTGAGAAAATTGTTGTTTGTGGATGTTTCGTATGTCGTGGAAAGAAACAATGCAAATGAGTGATTGTACAAAGACATTACATATATGACAAACTTCCAGTCGGTAGTATGCCTCCTATAATCGATTCAAATCCAATAGGAATTATGGTGAGGAATTTTCCAATTTGATATAAATAACATGTATACTTCATTTAAACATTGTTTTATATTATTTAAATAACTATTTTTTTCTTAATGGATACTTGCAGGATAAAGTTCTTGGTTTAAAGTTTACTAGATCACCGACTTCCAGCCTAGAGGGCAATGATCATTTATCAGATGATATATCTAACAAAAATATGTGCCAATATACCACCTCGAAAGATGAGGAATTGACGAAAACAAGTAATAAAACAAGAAATGGTGTGAAGATGCATAATTTGCTTAAAGACAAGGGGAAGGTGGACTACATACCCTATGAGAATGAATGTGATGGGGATGATGACTTTCCCCTGAGTTTGAGATCAATTTACAAAGAGACATTTGATCTTCGACTATATTGCGCTTGGCCTAGTGATCAACAACTACCTAGAGTGTACGAGGTGTTTCAATTTTGGGGATACAGCTACATGATACGACCCTCCAATATTCATGGAGTGAATCTAGGCCTCTTTATTGTCCAAAATGTACATGTGGGATCAAAACATAGAAACAATTTAGAACAAACCACTAGGAGATTAATGCCATATTATGGTCCATCATATTATAGTGGTGAATGGAGAAGGCTAGCAGAATATAAGCCTAGCATGTCAGCATATGGTCTAAATTTGAATATGTATACACATCGTCTGCAATTGGAAAGTGGAAAAGAAATGAATAGAGGTCATCTTATGTATATAGATGGATGTGCATACACACAAAAATATTGCAGGATTTATAAATAGTAGTAAGGGAAGGGACCCTAATGTAAGACCAAATTGTCAATTTGTTGAGGTTATAAATGATAAAGATGGAGATATGGAAAGAGAGGTTGATAGATTGATAATGGTTGAGGCTATTATGGACCTTACCATTGGGGATGAGTGATTGATTGATTACCACTTCTTAAAACACACTCCTGTGTGAAAGAAGAGGGAAGAACAAGGTCTCCCTAAGGATGTTCTTAAGGGAAAAAAACAAAAGAATAATAAATGAGTGTGGACTGATGTTTTCTAAACTATGTTGTCAAAATTATGTTTTATAGAAATTATTGGATAAAAAGGTAGTCTATGAATAGGATATGAAAAGTGTGGACAATGATGGTGCTGAAATTGAAAACCTTGATTTTGATGATATTACTGTTTTATGTCATTTGAGATAAAGAGCGCATACAATTTAATATACATAGAAAATGCAGATTTGAAACTAGTAAACTGAAAATGTAAACATTGTAAGATTTTTCCTTAAACAATAATTCACATACTCACTTACAAAAAAGGGTGAAGCATTTTTTATTCAAACTCTGTTTTATTTAATAGACATAACAGTAAAAGAATATTTACAAGTACAAGAATATATACACTATTTCATAGAAAATAAGGAATGTTTTATAGAATATAAAAGTACAAGAATATATCATCATCATCATATCCTTAATTAATTCCTATTGCAATATCCTTAAATTGTTCAATCTTTGGTATGAATTGTTGGCAGAAAAAATTAGGATTACTTGGATGCTTCTTCCATTCATTTTGTATCAACATATGTTTGTGAAGACACAAAAGTTAATAAAATATTAATGCACGTAACTCACACTTATTTAAATAAGCAAATTTTTTTACTTTATTATTTTTAAATAGTTTCCATTTTAATGTTGAACATGTAACAAGGAAAAATAAGCTCAAATTTTCAAAAAATTTAGTAGCTCTACCAACATCCACAATAAATGATTTACTATATCAGCATATTCATTCACATAAGCACAATATTGAGGCTCAATAAATGATATTCATTCAAATAAATATAAGAAGAAATAAGTATGGAAAACATAAGAGAAATATAGAGTGATAACACAGTCATGGAGAATCTCTAATAATAAGATGTTCTCCATTATATTACTTCAATTGATATATATTAATAATAGAAGTCTTCAAAATGGAAATCATATATGATGATGATAATTTAAAACTAGGCCATGGTTTCCTATTTATATAGGAAGCAACAAGCTACATGCCTTTTACAAAAAGAAACGACCTTTCATAACTACTTGTTTTACTCACAACTATTTAATTTGAATAATTAAGGAAATAACAAGACTTAAGAAATTTTGACATATGGTTCCATTATTCAACGTAGAAGACCTGTGGTCATTGATTTGGAAAAGTCTTCCTCTCCGTGATGAACGTCCAAATGCTCTTGCCTTAGTGTCCTATTCTTCTGAAACCAAATAATTTTCCTCCCACTGATACACCGTAAAATCTAATTGCCACTTATATTCCTAGATCTTTTGCATGTTTGCAAGATGAGTTTTCCATCGACTATCTATTAATGTCTTTGTATCATTGAAAAACTTTAGGCGTCCCGCATCAAGAACAATCAAACCACCCACAATCTGATTTAGCCTGGGAAGACTAATATCATCATCCTCCTGTATATGAGTTATGCACTTATGAACAACCTGACTGAATTATTTCTTCCACTTATCCAAGTCCTCCAATTGATCACCATATCTCACGATTTTAGGTATATACCATAGTTTACAAGTATGGAATAAATCCATTCATGTTACAATATTTTTATCAAACCCTTGTACATACTGAAATTCATCAATAATCATCCTCATAGTTTGTTCAATTGGCTTTAATGTTGTGGGTACATCGGGACTTCTTTGTAGAACTTTGCATAACTTAGCCAAAGTGTGGTGAATAGGCTGCCACCTTTTGAACAAAGGATCTAACATAAGTATATGTGTCTCTATTTGTTCCATTGCCTGCTGAAGTGTTTTATAACTATCATGCACATTCTCTAGTTTATCCATAACTGATTTTATCCCATGCTCAAGAATATTTTCCATAACTTCACAAATTCATGTTTTCACTTCATCTTGGGTTTGATTGCTAGCCTTCTTTACATCATCCACTTCCTTCTTTGGAGTTTTTACCTGTTCTACAAAAATCTTCTTCACGATATCCATTGGAGCAATAGGAGGCCTATATAACACCATCTCCTTGCTTTGTGAGGGTCCTGCTCCTCTTAATTGTTCTTTCAATTTGACATTCTCCATGAATAGTTTATTAACTTCATCATTTAGGAACCTTTGTTCCTTTTCACACTCCTTCAATCTGTCTTCTAATCCCTTAATAGTTTCTCGAGTGAACATGACCAAATGCATGGTCATTGTGGCTGCCTCCAAAGGGGTGGTATCTTGTATTGTCCTTACCATTGCTACCCCTTTCATCCCTTGAATTACATCCAATAATTTTGGATTCTGTGTATTTTTATGTTTGATCTATATAGCCAGGGTTTCAATCTTTGGGTTATACCTAGTTCCACTCACACCTTCATCATAGTCAAATTTTGTTACTAGCATTGGATCTTCTTGAGCCCACACTTGATCAAGTAGAAACATTTTCTTTAATTCCAAGCCAGGGAAAATGAGCATATTGCTCTTCAAGACCATTTCTCTAGCCTTTTGGGGGCTAATGTCAATGTTGTCAACTCTTAATTCTTGGAAAATCTGTGCTTCCATTTCATTTTTCTCTGATTCTTCAATTCCTGCTTGAGCTGATTCCATCCTCTTGAAATTATTTTATCTTCATCTTCATCCAGAAATCCCTAAACTCAGGAGTCTTAATGAATTCATCATCTTCTATGAATCTCTTGGCTACAATTTCCTTTTCATCTTCATGTACCTTTGTACTTTTTTTTCTACATCACCCATCATTTCCTCATGTTTATGGGCCTTGGTCTCAAGGATGGGCTGATCAACTTCAATATCACCTTTCAATGACTATAGTATTGTAGCCACTTCCTCAGTATTGCCCACCTCTTTCGTATCCTCATAAGGTACTAATTGTTCAATTCTTCCTATCTTCTGTCTTTTGGGAGGTTGTAGACACATAAAAAGTACTAATTGACATCATGCATCTGATCCTAACTACTAACATCGTTTCATCCTAAATCATCCCTCGGTCTAACCATTTAATTAGATATCCTTATTTGATTAAATTCATCAGTTTCCCCCCCTTAATTAAATAAATCATTTTATCTAATTAAATAATTTTTTCTCGTTATTTAAATCAATTTATTTGATCCAACTATCTCTATTTAATTAAATAATCAATTTTATTTAATTAAACCTCTAAAGTCATTCTATTAAATTAAATAAATTAAAAATTTATTTAGTTTAATCTAACTTCATCTCCCTAGTTAGATAGATCAAAAATCTTTATTTAATTAATCTTAAAGTCATAGTCTTCTCATTATTTGATTTAAATAAATCTATAGATTTAAGTCAAATATGTCACATCAACAAATCCCTCATTAAATTAATTAATCCTGATTAATTTAATCTCTTATCATGTCCCATCCTCCAACTTTTCCCACTTGCACATGAAAATAGATTTAATTAATTTATTAAATCTCCATTTTCCATCAAAAGGCATCTTTGAAGGAATATTCTCCAAATTTGAATTCAAAAATGTGAGTGGACTTTGTCCTTCCAACATGGCATTTACTCCACCTAACAAGTCCTTTGCCTTGAGCCAAGTGGCATTCAATGCATTATTCCTTCCCTCTTACATGTCATTTCAACAATTTCAAAATTCAAATATATGCATTTATTGGCACATTGGCCAAAACTTGCACATCCTTCATCCATTCTCATGTAGACAAGTGGAATCTTGCTATTTGTTGGTTTTTAGTCCCACATTTCTCCATTTTGGACATCTCTTCAATTTGAAAGTCTATAAATAAGAGGTTTCATTCCTCATTAGATCATCCACAATTTGAGTAAACTTACTATGCTCAAATCATTAGTAATTTTCATCCATTATCATTGAGTTCATGCAATTTTTTCTATTGGAGCACTCATCAAGCATCAACAAAGTGGATCACTCTTCATCACACATCAATATTGCATCATATGAATTGGGAAAGGGCCAATTTTTACATCAAATTGGCACCAATTCCCTCAAGAGATTAGGAGTTTGTTTGCTTTAGAATAGGATTTAACATGTTTTCAAGTTTCATTTGTGTTCTTCATTTTATTTACTCTTTCTTTTGTAGATCAAATGAATTTCTTGATGAATCTACATTCTAGCTTGCATGTGATATAATTTGTGGATTTAGGTTCGACAGAGGTAACTGCTCCATGGGAGGCTCATAGGTTTCACCTGGGGTATGCTCTGCAGTTGCACCACTATGATGTTCTTTGAGATATGCTTCCTTCTTTCTGTACAATTCTTCAAATCTACCAATTATCAATTCTATCCTCTTGATGGGGTCCTTTTCCTCAAAATAGTATCCTAGGAAATCCTTGGACCTCTGCTTCGTCCTTTCTTCAACCTTCTTCATATATTCCCATTTTTTCCTTCTACTAAATACATCATTATAAGTAATGCAGTTCCTTTTGACATCTTCAAAATCCACTTAGTGTGGCATTGTCATTTTGGTAAGAAGATTGTGCCTTATGTTTTTCATATGATTTTCAGGGTCAAAGGCTCTTTCTTTTCTAGATTTCAATGCATATCTTGTCTTCAAATAATACTGTAACTCCTATAGTGTGTCTGAGCCTACAATCCAATCTTCACACTTGGTTTGGTTTGGTAGGAAAGTGCCTTTCTTCTGCTTGTGCATTACATCTTTCTCCATCCACATCATTTTCCACATAGATTCAAGAAATGCTAATCTGAGGGGCACAAATTTTGGTAGTATGTGTGGAGCAACAAGGAATCCATAAACTCTTATTATTGTAACTTTCGGGAGGAAGAACCAATCTCCAAAATTGTGTGTATGACCTTTCTCTGGTCTTAAAGCCAAAGGTCTCACTAGTTGCAACATTTTGGTTGGAAATCTTGGTATTGCATACCCAAGAACTTGAAGGATTCTGTGTACAAAGTCTTCATAGAATCAACAAAGCTTGAATTCTTGCATCGACTATCCCAAATATAGCACCATTTCTAGACAAGTGTGGGATTCCCTTGCTCATCTAATGTAGTTGTGAACACCTTAAATCTGCACGCAGCCTATTCCTCAATACTCATTAGCAATGGGTTAGTTTCTAACTATGCAAATCTACAAATTTTCCTATGAAATAACATATCATGCTCCAAAATGCAAAAAAATGACAAAGATGATCAAAAAACATATAGAAACATGAAATATACCTATTCCATAGTGGATTGGTGTCACTTTGTTGTGAAAAGTGACCCTTTCCCAACCCTTGACAAATCAATGTTGCAAATGATAATGGGAAAAGTTAGCTCTCAATGTGAAGAGAGTAACTTTGCATGAGATTGTGGATGCTAAAATGAGGAATGAGACCTCCAATTTATAGAATATCAAGTTGGAATAATTCCCAAAAGAGAGCAATGTGGGACAAAGATTCAACCAATAGGAAGGAGCCACTTGTCACCATGTGAGTGGATGAAGGATGTGCAAGTTTTGGTCAATGTGCCAATAAATGACATTAGTTGGCCTTTTCAAATTTCAAATTTGGCTTGTTGGAGGGAGGAAAGGGACTTAAATTCTAAGTGGGGGACATGTAAGAGGGGAGTTAATGCCATGTTGGAAGGGACAAGTCAACTTGATTTGAATTCAAACTTGATGGAATATTCTCCAAAGATTCCTTGTTGAGGGAAAATGAGGATTTAATAAATGAATTAATTGATTTATTTGTGCAAGTGGGAAAATCTAGAGAATGTGACATGCATTAGATTAGATTTAATCCCGATTTAGTTAATTTAAAAGAGGATTAGGTGATTTGACTCATTTGACTTAGATTTAAGGATTAAACTAAATCAAAAGGAGATGAAAGATGATTTCAAATTTAATTAAATAAAGATTTGATTTATTTAATCAAGGAGGGTGATGTTAGGATCAAATTAAATAAATTTGATTTATTTAATTTAAATGGATGACTTTAGAGATTGAATTTAATGAACTTGATTTATTTGATGTGTGGACTTGATTAAATGCAATATGAAAATTTTGCATGTCTACAGTAGCCAAGTCCATTCTTTTAGTCCATTGGTCCCTATTCTGGTACAATATCAGATGACATAGTAGGGAATAGTGTCTAAATGTAATCAATGCTCTATCCTCTATAACTTGGGAGAATTCATCATCTAATGCCTTCTCAAGGTATTAAGCAAAGTCATATACAATATTAGTTTCAGGGTTTTGAATTATCATGGCCATAATCATTAGGCCTATTGGAATTTTATCTTGAGCATATATCCCCAACACTTGTTAAAGAGCTAAATATGTATTCACAAAGTAATACTAAAAATCTATTGCATTAAATGGTTTAGTAGTGGTAGCAAAGATGGGGAATGTTCTATTACCAATGCCTCTTTTTATATATAGGAGCACTTCATCACTTCTATAAGTCATATTTAACCTAGCATAATCCTCCTCTCTTTTCATGCATGTGAGATGATGTGCATAATGGGTATGTGCAGGATCATGATGGGCCAAAAAGTGGTGATATGATGGGTATGTGGCTGACGACTTTTTTTACCCAAAATTGATGAAATGAAAAAGGGTTTTAAAGGAGATTCTCAAATTTCTACCAATATAAAGTATGCTTTACTTTGAATTTAATAAATAACTATTATTCATTTTCTATTTGAATGACGACTAAAGTCTTGATTGATAGGCTGATTAAAAAACATCTATAACTTTCAAATGGTATTACATATTTTGAATCTGAAACATGTGTTACATTCTATGCTTCACATACTATAGCATTATAAAAAATATTGAATTTCATGAAGTTTTGACCAAGTTAAGGTGGTTAGACATACAAGTTTTTATATTTTTTAATAGTTGTAATAAAAAATTCATAATTAATTATTTACTTGAAAAAAAATTACAAAAAAACATGCATCACATTCAGACAGGAGTCCTCTACTTATATCTTAAATATTATAAAAAAATATTATCATTTTATTGTGGTTAGGGTGGTTAGACAGACACCTACTTCTTATTTTTTCCCTCAAATTTAAGTACTACTGCATTGAAATTTCAAAATTTCACTAAATAGATTTTTAAAAAAAAAATAAACCTAGTAGTTTATAAAATACAATAAGTTTTCTATAGATTCTATTCTTACATATTTTTGAAATAATATAGATAACTTATTCAAAATTCGATGTGCCTAACCCTGATTTTTCTAAATTTTTTGCCACTTAAGGACCTATTTTTTCCATGATGATCCTACACATACCCTAATGCTGATGGTTTTTGGATGTAGGATGGATGATGATGATGATTAACTATTTTGGCATGATTTTAGTGCGGAAAAGAAGAAATGAGAAATGAGATGATGACAAGAGGATCCAACAAGCCAACTTTATGAGAGATGATGATGAGAAATGGATGATTTGCTTATCAAGAATTGAGATTTTAAAAGGGCTACTTACCTTATGTTTGATAACACGCATAATCATGATGCATCAAGGTATAAAGAACCAAGATGGCGTTGCACTTAGTGTGATGGACTTTGACTCAAAAAATAGATAGGAGTATTCTTGTTCACACTTGACATACGAAAACCTTGCTAGGATGCACTTTAGAAGTTTCAAACATCTAAGACCAGAACACAGAAAGGCATAACCTATCAATGCAATAGTCAAAAAGCTGCCCAAAACACCCTCCGTACATATCTAAGAAAGAAAGTATTTTCCAAGTTATATTACAAGAACGTCCAATAAGCACAACAGACAAAAGATAATGATCGTTGCTGCATTCCTATCTCTCTAAATCCATTTGTTTGGACATCATCGAGAGGTTATTGGAATGAGCACAAAGAGATAAGTCAAAAGAAAAAGAAAAAGTAAAAAAACAAGTTGATGTTCTTCAATACCACTAACCAAAAGGAAATGTGTTTTTAAGGATAAGAACCGAAACTATTGCCAAAAGATAATGCCCATTGTAGGAAGGATACATCCTAGGACATGTTAGTGGATGGAGGCACACCATTTTGTTTATCTAAAGTGTTCTTTTTGATAAATAATGCCCATTGTAGGAAGGATACATCCTAGGACATGATGTTATTAGATGATTGGTTTCAGACTGATTCGATGATAGGCTATCAACACAAAGAGTTGACCAACTTGTTTACGTACTGAGTTAAACCTGAGACTTGACATTTTGAGTTTTCACTTTTTCACCTACTAGACTTATTTCTAATTGTTTCACCAAAGGTTGAAGATTATGGTCATTTATTATGAGTGATGTTATTGCAGGTGGAAGCGAGATGAGACAGATGGATTTTTTTCAAATATTTAGATGTTTTTGGAGTTTTGCAATGTTTTGAGGCTATTTTTTAGTATTTTTCGAGATGTTTTGAATGTTTTGATTTTTGATTTTCCAATGTTTTGGGGTTTTCTGAGATTTTGACCAGGAGAATAACCTAAGGACCAATCCTAAGGGCTTTGGGGGCTGATCAATAGATTAGCCTTGCCTATGTTATACATGTAGAGACCATGTAGTTCGACTGACGACTTGACTGATTTACAGATGAAGATATACATGATGAAATGTCAGTTTATTATGACGAACTCCTAAATCACCGACCTAAATGTTTCGGGGGGGATCATCAAAGATCAACCTTTCCTACATTCAAGGATCAGAGACCCGTAGTTCGACAAGACGACTTTGTTTTTGACTTTTTGACAGACTTTTTGACCTATTTTTGGGATTTTGATATGTTTTGAATGTTTTTGGATTGTCTGGTTTTCTGATGTTTTTGGGTTTTTTGGATTTTCTAATGTTTTTGGATTTTTTGAGATTTTAGGACTTTAAGAATATACACAAATTTGATCTGATGATAACATGCCCCCAACGTGATGCAATAGACTACTCTAATAAAGGCAGGACAAACTGACCTTGAGGATGGGCCGAGTAGTACTAGGAGGGATCATGATATGAACATAGGACCAAGCTATGATACAAATGTCAAATGGATGGATGATGGATGGAGATCTGAATGCGATGGATGATGGAAATGTAATGGATGGATGATGCAAAACAAGCTGTAAAGATCCCGGTGGATGGAAAGTGCTTATTTACACAAGGTGCCTATTTGCCAGGTTTTCACCAAGGTACTTGTCCAATGTGCCATGAAGTGGTTTTCACCAGAGGACAATTTTTCTCTTTACTATTTTTGATTTTTTTATTGTCACCAAGATGCCTATTTTCTAGGTTTTTGCCAAGGTAACCATATTTTCAAGACATTTTTTGATTTTTTTGATTTTTTTGGGTTCTATACCTTGAAAGATTAGGCATAGAACTTTTTGAGATGAGAGTTGTTCATGGGCTATTGCAAAGGTTTCCCTTCGGGTGTTGATAACTGATATGCCCCTGACTGCCTATTTGCTAGGTTTTCACCAAGGTACTTGTCCAATGTGCCATGAAGTGGTTTTCACCAGAGGACAATTTTTCTCTTTACTGTTTTTTATTTTTTTGATGCCACCAAGATGCCTATTTGCTAGGTTTTTGCCAAGGTAACAATTTTTTCAAGACATTTTTTGATTTTTTTGATTTTTTTGGGTTCTATACCTTGAAAGATTAGGCATAAAACTTTTTGAGATGAGAGTTGTTCATGGGCTCTTGCAAAGGTTTCCCTTTAGGTGTTGATAACTGATATGCCCCTAACTTATAGCTTGTTGTGGTAACAAATGGTCCCAACTAATTAGGTTGAAATTTTCCTTTGTTGTTTGCATTTGGTACGTTCTTCTAATTCTCCTTTAGTACCAGTTCTCCAACTTGGAAAGTCCTACTTCTGGTTTTCTTGTTATAGCTCCTCTTGAGTTTATTCTGATAGACTTGCAAATGATTTAAAGCGTCTATATGCCACTCATCTAGTAGCTCCAACTCATTCAGTCTTTATACTCAGTATTCTTCATTCGTGATGAGGTTTTGCAATGATATTCTTAGTGATGGGAGCTCGATCTCAATGGGGAGTATTGCTTCTGATCTGTAGACCAGGGAGAAGGAGGTGGTGCCAGTGGGTATGCAGATACTGGTTTTGTAGGCCCAGAAGGCAAGATTAAGGTGCAGATGCCAGTCACAACCTGCGTCATTGACTATTTTCTTGAGGATCTTTAAAATGGTTTTATTTGTGGCTTTTGCTTGGCCATTTCCTTGGGGATATTATGGGGTGGAGAAGCGATGTTGGATTTTGAATTTTTCACACAAGTCACGAACATCCTGATTCTTATATATGTCATGGGTATGGCTTCCACCCACTTGGTAAAGTACTCAGTGGTGGTTATGATGAACTTATGACCATTAGATGAAGTGGGAGTGATTTTTCCAATGAGATTGAGTCCCCATTATGAAAAGGGCCATGGTGTGATGATGGGATGAAGTTCTTAAGCCAGAGCATGGATGAGGTTCGCATGTTGCTGACATTGTAGGCACCTTTTGATGTAGTCATGTGCCTCTCTTTCCATTGTAGGCCAATAATACCCCATCCTCAACAATTTATTGGCTAGGGTCATTCCACTCAAGTGTGAACCACAAATGCAGTTATGCATGTTAGTTAAAGTGGTCAATGCCTCCTCAGTGTTTAAACAACGTAATAAGGGTCCTTCTATGCTCCTAAGATACAAGGTATATCCTAGGATGACGAATTGGGATGCCTTTTTGACAAAGGTTCATTTTAAGGTGGATGGTAAGTAAGTAGGAAGGACACCTATTCGTAGGTAGGTATAAATTTCATGGTACCAGGGATTACCGGGACCAATGATTTCACACAAAATTTTTGATTCTAGTACCTCAAATGCGGGCACGAGAAGCTGCTCTACCAAGAATTCATATTTTGGGACATTATGAGGGATGTCTAGTAGGGATCCAGTCATTTCCATGGCATCTACAGCTCTGTTGTTGGCTTTAGGTATCTGCTCAAATGTGATCTCGATAAAGGATTCCTTGAGAGTCTCCACTAGTTTCTTGTATAGAGTGATCTTATCATACTTAGTCTGGTATTCACCGTTCACTTGGTTTATTATCAGTTGGGAGTCTCCATATACTCTGAGGGCCATGATGTGCCAATGCATTGCTATTCTGAGACCTATGGTTAAAGCCTCATATTCTACAATGTTATTAGTGCAGGGGAATGCCAATTTATAGGACCTTGGTATGCAGTCCCCTTGTGGGGTGATAAAGAAGACAACAGATCTTGATCCATGCTGTGTGTATGATCCATCAAAGTAAAGTTTCCAGTGGTCAGCTATGTTGAGATTGAAGATGGATTCGTCTAGAAACTCTAAGATGAGAGGATTCTTTGAATAGATTGGTGCTTTTGCAAGCTGATCTATGATGACTTGGCCTTTAATTGCTTTCCGCTCCACATATTCAATGTCATACTTTGATAGTATCATGACCCATTTGGCCATTCTTCCAGTGAACATTGCCTTTGATAGTAAGTACTTGAGAGGGTCGATTTTGGCGATGATTTTTATTTTGTGTGCCAACATGTAATGTCTAAATTTATGTGAAGCAAACACTATTGCTAGACATGCTTTCTCAATGAATGAGTAATTTAACTCATGCCCAACCATTGTTCTGCTGATATAATAGATGGCCCTTTCTATTCCATTTTTCGTCGTGTTGAGCTAGAAGAGCTCCAAGGGTTGCTGTTGTTGTTGACACAGAGAATTAATGGCTTTCATGGGATCGGTGGCATGAGGACTGGTGGTGTAACCAAATATTCTTTGATCTTATTAAAGGCTTCTTCACACTTGTCATCCCACTTGTATGCTACTCCCTTATGAAGTAGGTGAGAGTATGTATTCAGTTTATTTGACAGCTGTGCTATGAACCTTCAGATGGAATGAAGCCTGCCTTGGAGACCTCTCAATTGTTTCAATGTTTTGGGTGCCTCCATATCGAGGATTTTTTTTACCTTGGTAGGGTCTACCTCAATACCTCTCATTAACACTATGTATCCTAGCAACTTTCCTGATTGTACACTGAAGAAACACTTCTTTGGATTTAATCGAACCTTGTATTCCTCTAGCCTGTCAAAAATGGAACTTAAGGTTGCTATGCAATCCTTCCTCTTTCTAGATTTGGCTAGTATGTCATCGACATAATCTTCAACAGTTTTATGGATCATGTCATGGAAGATTAATGTCATGGCTCTTTGGTAAGTTGCTCCTGCATTCTTCAAGCAGAATGGCATCATATTCCAGCAGTAAGTCCCCCATGGACAAGTGAAGGCCGTTTTGTGTTGGCTTGTTTAGCAATCATTATCTGGTTGTATCCCAAGAAACCATCCATCAAGGAAAGCATTTTGTGTCTTGTCGTAATGTCTACAATCATGTCAATGTTGGGCAACAGGAAATCGTCTTTTGGACATGCTTTGTTTAAGTCCTTGAAATTTGTGCAAATTATGATGCCCCCATCGAGTTTTGAGACAGGAACCAGGCTTGGCACCCATTCTAGATAGTCAATTAGTCGAATGAATCCTATGTCAAATAGCTTCTTTAGTTCCATTTTGACTAGTAGGGCAATCTGAGGGTGCATTTTCTTGAGCTTTTGTCTAACGGGCTTTGCTTCAGAGTATACTGCTAGGTGATGAACTACAATTTCTGGATCGAGCCCTGGCATGTCAACATAGCTCCATGCAAATTTTACCTGTCTCTCTCTCAAGAAGGCTACTAGGATTTCTTGTTCATCTGACAATAATAACTCTGCATAGAATGTGATGTGCGGGGTCTCCTTTGTTCCTAGATTAACTAGATTGCACTTTTCTGCTAGGACCGCTGATTTTTCCTAATGGAGAGCTCTGAAAGGAAGATTGAATTCCCCATCCTTAGGTGCCTCAGAGAGGTTTTCATTGCTGGATGTGTCCTTTATTTTTAATTTTTTTGGGTTGGAGAGTGCCACAGTGTGGTTTTCACTCAAGGACCTAGATATTATTCTCATTTTTTCACTTTTGCGATTGAGGGATTTAATCATTTCCCCATAGTATGTGTGTGTATCTAGCTCAATGATGAATCCTATTTTGTGATATCCACATGGAATATTATCCTATAGTCCCATGAATTCTTAGAGTGCCTCATCGTTTTTGAATATGTCAAGAATTGGTGGTCCTCGTTGGTCATAATTGATGAGTTAGGGGTAAACTAGGCAGATTTCATGATTTTGATGGTCTAACTCAAAGGATAAGGTGACAATCATGAGAAGGGTGGTATCCTCAAAGATCCTAGATAGGTTGGTTATGGGATCCTTGTCATCACTACTACTACAAACGTCAGTTATGTCAAATGTGAAGTTGTCTATGACTTGACCTGTAGATACAAGTAAGCGAAGTTTGGTTGCAGATTATTGAGGAGGATTATTGAACTTTCTAACTGGAGGACTTTAGCCACGTATGGTTATACTTAGAGGGGTACATCCAAGGCCAAGATTTCTCATTCACATCTCTGGAATGATAGGTATTATAATCCAATTGTCATTTTCCCCAAGTCTCTAGTTTCTATCATAGCCCATTGTGAGCATCATTTGCAAGCCTTTGCTTCTGTCATCCATTGGTAAATTGGATACTAGTCTATTATCTTGGTATAGGAGATGAGATCGGTCCTCCTCTATGAATTCTCAGTCGAGATCTCCCCAACTTCTAAAGTTGGGATATTCTTCAGGGGATGTTTGAGATGTGGAGGCTTCATTTGATTGCAGACATCCTCATGATCTGGGAGATTGTGGTAACTCTCCTACCACAAAAGCATTTTTGGGAATTGTGTAGTTTCCACAACCATTATCCTGGATGATGAATTTGATATCAGAGATGGTGGGGATGGTGGGAGTGGCGGGTGTCTCTGTTGTAGAAGTGGAAGTGAGATTGGTTGGATCAATGTATGGTGTTGATGGGCCTTCATCATTTTTAGGCACTTGAGGAATTTTATAGTATTTTGCCTCAAGGTTCTTGTAGTAGGAGAATGGTTCAGGATCTCCATGGATGGTGACCTCTTGTCCTTCATATGTGAATTTGAAACATTGATGGAAAGTTGATGCTACCACTTGCATTGCATGGATCCATGGATGTCCTAGGAGAATGTTATAAGGCAAGTCGAGATCTAGGACCTGACATGTGATTTCCATGATAGTTGGCCTCACTTGAATAGGGATTTTGGTTGTGCCCTGGGACACTCTTTCCTGATCATCATATGCTCTAATTGTAATACCTTTTCCTTTGTCGATGGATTCCTCTGAGATTTTTAACTTCTTAATGAGCTTGAGGGAACAAATATTCAAGCTTGCACCTCTATCCACTAAGACTCACTTGACTTTATTTTTCTGCACTAGAACCTCTAAATGGAGTGCACAGTTATGAGATGGTTGAGCGAGAGAATATTGGTCGGAGAATGTAAGGAGATTCGGGGTAATGAAGTTTCTGACCATAGCTTGGAATTGTTCTGCATCAAGATCTGCGAGGATGGTGGATGAAGCCAATGCTTCCTCAAGGATTTTCTTGTGGGTGGATGAGATTTTTAATAACTCCATGATGGAGATTTGTGTTGGGGTTATTTTTAGCTGATCAAGGACATTGTAACCATTGGGAAATTTTTTTGAATTGGACATGAAAGTTCTATTTGGTTGAGATGATTCTGTGATAGTAACTTTTTCGCCTCTTGTGGTGACTCCACAATCGACCTGAGCTCCTTTTATAGTGGTTACTGCACAGTGTTCATCTAGGGAAGCAACAATAGTTTCATACACATGATTCATGTTTTTGAAGGTTCCTTTTCCCTTATCAATGTTATTGTTCCCTTTATTGTTATGGTTAGGCATCAGATTCGTGTATATTTTGAGGTTCTGGTTTCCTGTTGGCTGTTCCACATTTATGATTCTCTGATCAATGAGGTCTTGGACTATGTTCTTTAACCTCATGCAATTGTTAGTGGTGTGTCCTTTGATTTTATGGAAGTCGCAGAGTTGATTTTTATTGTACCAAGGAGGTTTTACATCTGTTCTTGGTAGTTCTCATAGGTGGGAATCTTGATGAGGTTTTTGCTTATTAGTTTCTTCATGATGACTTCAAGTGGTTCCCTAAGGGTGGTGTACTTTTGCTTGATGGAATTCTTGTTTCGTTGGGGTGGTTCCCTTTGATAATTGATGTTATTGATCACTTGATTGTTTGGTTGTTGTGTTGTTGTGTTTGCTTGATGATTGTTTTGATGATGGTTTTCGTTTTGTTGTTTTGGTGCGGGTGTGTTTTGTCAAGGAGCACTAATGACAACTTTGGAATCAATGATACCATCATTCATAACATTTTTGTTTCTTTCCCATGTGTGAATTTTTTCATTGTAATTGGTGGGTGGGAGATTGTTCTATTGTTTAGGGTATGAAGTTGATCCTCCAGGTTGTGTCATAAGGGCTCGTTCAATGCTGAGCACCTTGGAAATCAACTGGTTGTATGTGGTGATCCCTTGGACTTTGAGATGGTATGCCAAGAGGTCGTCAAGGTTGGATATGATAGTGCACACTTGTTCCTTGGGCATGACCCATTTACTTTGATTGGCCTTGGATTGCCATTGTTGTAGGAATGAAGCAAATGATTCATTCTTACCTTGTTTTAGAGCTGATAGTTGCTCAAGACTAACATCCATTGGCGATATTGAATGCGTAGTTTTTGATGAATGCATCTATGATTTCTTGGAATGTTTTGATGCCTATAGGTAGGCGAGAGAACCATTTGATGGCATGGCCAACTAAACTCCTAGGAAATAGTCACATCAGATATGTATCGTCATACACAACTTCCATGCAATGAACATAGAATTCCCTAATGTGATCTTCAAGATTTCCCATCCCACGGTACTTATCAAATTTGGTGATCTCAAATCCCTTCGGGAATGGTTTCATTACAAGGATTTTGTCAAATGGATAAGGACACAAGTTGCTGGGTGTTTTTGTGGTTCTCCCTAATTGAAGGTCGAGCACTTGTTGCGAGAGAAACCTGATTTGTGCTATCACATCGTTTTGTGGATTAGGGGGTGGGATGAAAATGTTCTAAGGTGGTTTGATTGTCAGTGGGATGGTTGGATTGGTTGGTATGTTGATGGATGATGTTTGTATATTCTATTGAGCCAAGTATGCTTGTAATTACTGTGATACTAGCAACACTTGTTGTTGGTCCTATTGCTATTGTGCTATTAGTGCCTGTTGCTGAGCTTGTTGTTGCACTTGTTGTTGAGCTACTAATTGGGATGCTTACTACTATTCTTGATATTGCTTTAGTGCTTTCTGATATGCTTGTTGTTGCAGTGCGTGTTGTTGTGCAAGATACTATGCTTGTGCTTGTGCTTGTTGTGCTTGATATTGGGCTTTGACTTGAGTGTGCACTTGAGCTTGGGCTTGAGCTTGAGCTTGATTTTGAGCTTGTGCTTGTGTTTGAGCTTGTGTAGCTTGTGCAACTTGAGCTGCTTGAGAGGCTTGTTGTTATTGTTTCTATAATAAGGTTTGGGCTTGTGCATCCTGCTACACTTATTGTGTGACTTGGGCAGCTTGAGCACCTTGCGTAGCTTGTGCGACTTGTTGAGCAGCTAGTTGCATGGCTTGTTGAGTAGCTAGTTGCATGACTTGTTGTTTTTGTACTTGCAAGAATGCCTTTTGATAAGTGTTGATCATGTTTTTCGCACAATAACAACCTAGATAGAATATGGTATCCTATCTCTCTTGAAAGGTAAATCTCTATTGGAAAGCCTCAAGAGATAACCCCAAGGTCTCTAATGTCAGGTCTTGACAGTGCATAAACAACTCAGTAACAAAATGTGAAAATGTTGGTAATCACAAAGGGACCTTACTATGAGCAAATTACTGAATCAATTTTATTAGATCTAACAATCTGGCGATACTTTAATCCGAGATCTAACCCAATAATCAAAGAAATAAAAAAGGATAAGGGTTTCAAAGAGATTTTAAATCTAATGCAACTCCTAAAATTAATACTAAAACCAAAATCAACAATGAAAGTAACCAACGCTCGAAATGGACCAATCCCTCGAAACTGATCTCTACTCGACCCAGATAAATCTGCAATTTGACAGAAAATAGTGTAATCTTCTGAGGTGTAAGGATTTTCAAACTATGAACACTCATTCAACAACCCTATTGTAGTTATAATGAACAAATCTTCACAATCGAACTAAGCACACTGAATATGAAGTCCAGGCTAACTTTGCAAAGCAACTAACAATCAGTTGGTTGCGAAAAGTATGGACTAAAGGATTGCTGCAACATTCAAGTATTAAATTACAAACATTATTGAACCCAAGTCTAATCTAAACATCAACCTTCTCGAAGAAATTTAAAAGATAGAATAACAAGAACCATGCAAAACAAAAGAAGACAAGTATGGCACCAAATCACAATGTCATTTCTTGTATTCGAATTGTTCACTGTAGCAACAATTCTAGCTTTCTGTTACAATATTTGCTTGAGGGCTACTACTTGCTAACTTGCTTCTAACTATTTTTGTATTCTAATTACAAATTCTAACTATTTCTAATCTTCTAACCCTTTAAAAATGAGGTGAAACGCCCAACATATAGAATTCTCCTAGGAAACCCGTCAGACAGGCAAGGGTTGCGTAGTATTAATGGTGCAACCACTTGGTCAAGAGAAACCCACAGCCGGTCAAATAAGCATAAATGCACGTTCCATCCAAGTCGGCCTGGGATCCGAAATGTAGTTCTGACCAATGCGCGGGAAGATAATAGGGAAGCACAAATTGCGTCGTAGCCTATCATTAGCTGCCTTCCCTATTATCTCTATTCAGATCTGGCTCTTCATGTACTTTCAAGAATGCCGCAACCAAGTTTGCCACAGGTGGCAGAGGAAAAACCCTAAGTCAATTCTCAATGGACACATTTTCTTCTCTCGACCATTTGACCGACTTATCCCAGCCCACCCTACACGTTAGGTGTTTGTCAATAACTACAAGGTAGGTGGCCGCATCATCCAACTGGTGCTCAGAAACAGACCCATCATCAAGTGGTGTGTACACATTGTGCCACCACTCCCTCAATTGTTCCAAGTTCAAGTACTTGGGCGCGATCTTCCTTCTTCCCATCATGATTTCAAAGAAGGAAATGGAACCTTTATAAACCCCAGTTAGAGCGTCATTGATTTGCCTCCTTTGTTTGTAAATCTTCTTTAACACTTTCTGCCTGATTTGCAATGCTTCATACCACTCCCATGGTTCGGCAGCTCTGGAGGAAGGAAGAATTCCATCACTCATTAATTTATCTTTGGTGTATTCCATGATGGTCTTGGTTTTCTGCAGAAGGAGATCTGTGTCTTCTTTATCCTGTGCCAATACTGCCTACAACCGCTCAGTTGTCGTGACAACATCCTTTCCTATTAATAGTATCTCCTTAATAGCCTCATCACCTTTTATTTGTACCCCTTTCAACCAACTCATAGTGGCAAGGGTGGAAGCCTTCATCTTTTCTAACTCGGTGATGGTCTCTTGAGGCAGAGGATTTGTAGCAGAGAAATTAGGGTTGATGGATTGCAGTGGTTTCATTAATTCCTCCAAGCATTTCCTGAGATTTTCATTTTCTTTCTTCAACTCCTACTTGGTCTTCATTTCCTTCCTCAGTCGATCCACAATAACAGTACTAGAGACCTCATAGTCCTCGATATCCTACTAAACTGATGTAGGCCCAAGATCAAAAGTCTGAACACTATAATCTTTTCTGACCACATCATCTCTATTTTTATCTGGAGCAGGGGTTGCAACATGAACAACTTTGCTATGAGTCTCATCTCTTTCAATCCTCGAGATCACCCTAGCCTTCTTCTTTCCTTTTTCCTTTCCAATCTTGGCTAGTAATACATCCCAATTTGGTGGTGTGTCCTCCACAACTACTTGTTTCCTCTTTATTTCTCTTTCAAGCCACTCAGGGACACTGGACTCCAGTTGCACTTGGCTCTGCCCTGCTCCTTGCTGATATCCTACTATCCCCTCTCCCAAATTTTGTTTCTCAAAAGTCTCATATGTCTTGCTTTCTTTCTTCTCAGCATGCCCTTCTTCTTGTTCAGGTGAGGGAACCTTCACTATTTCCTCTTCTTGTGGAGGGACTTCTTCAGTCCTGACAGGGGAATCCGCATATGCAACCATAGGGGACTGCATTATCTTTTCAACCTTGGCTTCTGCACTATAAAGTTCCCCTTCGTGGAATTCCTCCTCTACAATGCTCGGATGATCCTCCACATTTTCCTCCTCACCTAGTTCACTTCAAGTTTCATGAGCAGCAAGAACATCACCATGTTGCACGTCATGAGAAACCATTGGAGGAAAGTCAGCCTTAGGCACACTATCCCTAGGAGAAGCAGTCCTAGACCTCCTTGTATAAACTTGGGCCTTCTCCTCTAAACTTTCAACATTTATCACTGGTGGGGGAATCCCTTCTTCTCCCACCTTGGAGCTTGCTTTCTCTGATAATTTGACAATTCTTTTCCTTTTGGGCACATGAGCACCAGTCTCAGGACTCTGCTCGGACTTCTTAGTCCTTGTCCTCTTCTTGGCCTTTGGCCTTCTCTGTTTTTCTGCCTCATGGACTTCTATTTCCTGAACACCTTTAATCTTGATTTTGAGTGGGGAATCCAACTTACCCTTTCCCTTAGGACCTTGCTCAGTAGATTCTTCAAAGGTTGAGTGGGGATCCAAATCTCCCATTAGCACATAGGTGCATTGCATACCATTATTTTCTAGTTCCCACAACTTATGTTTTAGCCACATCCTAGTGAATTTGAGAACTGGATCCACTAGTTGTTTCAACTTTGTCTTTTCCTCTTCCAACCAATCCACATCACCAATTGGTTTGTCTTTTATGGCCTCACAGGCATGATCTTGGATCAATTTTCCATCATCCTCCAACTGATTAGGAACTACCTTCACATTATACAATCAAACTGACTCAACTGGAAGTTGGGAGAATTTCTTCTTTCTGACTTCATACTCATCATTACAGTTGGCCCAATAGTCCTCCAAGTTCACCTTATGACTATATTCTCTACTGGCCTTCTTTTGAGCCTCTCTTATAATATCAAATCTAGACCTCTTGGAATGGAGAGACAAGCCAAGAGCACTCAATTCCTCTTCTGAAGTATGGGCGGAACCAATGGAAGGACATACCTCTCTAGTGCTAATCCTTAGTGGGAAATCCCCACCAAAACCAGTCTTATGTTTGTCCTTCTTAACAATGGCATTGAAGTCACAAATCTGCCTAGTTACTTCCAACAATATGATGTGGTCAGTGGGATACCTTGGCACTCTATATGGGGCCCTTTGGAAGCCATGAATCCAAATGTAGGAGAAGGTTGGGAACTAAATAAACCATGCTCCATATTTCTTGATGAGTTGCTTAGCTAGATCTGAAATCCTGACATGCTCTCCCTCCTGGAGCATTCTAGTAATATGCATGGTGAATGCATCATCTTCCCTTCTGTAGTTTGAACCTCCCAAATGCAATTGAGGGAAAACTTCATAAATAACATCTTGTTCGAAAATTCCTTTTGTATCCAATCCTTTGTAGGGATGGAATCTTGCAAGTGCATAGACCAGATATGAAGTCATTGTGAAAGTCATGGTCTGCAACACATTGGATAATTGTTCATGGAGTACTCCACTAATGACCCCTGCCCAATGGTAATTAATCTTCTCTTGCTCCATCCTCACAATCACTTGGCACATCCAGTTCTCAAACGTACCAACATTCCTCAATCCAGCCACCCTGCTGAGTAGAGTGATGTCATCATAGTACTCCTTAAACTTTATCCTGTACAACTGCTTGGGAAATTTGGAGTAGTGAGACTTAGGCTTCTCCAGCCATGAATTAATAAATTGTTGTGACTTCATAGTCTACTCATCGTAGAACTCCTGAGCTGTCCTCATGCTGAATCCCACCACATGAGACCTGTCTGGCATATCAAATGTTTAGGCAATGGAGACAGGGTTGAGATTTGCCACAACCCTCCCTTGAGGACAATTAATTATTTGTGTATCTTGATCATAGTGCCTGGCACATTCAAGGACCAGCTCATAACACTACACTACAAAAGGGAAACCAGCTACATGGGACAAGCCTGATTCCATCATTCTTTTAGTCACCAAGGGAAGATCCTCGGTTGCCATTCTTCCTTTAAATTCCTCATAATCCTGGAGCCCAACATTGGTATCAGTGACTTCTGACCAGACAAAAGTGATCTTACTCTCAGGGACCTTGCTTTTAATGTCTAGCTTAATCCTCTCTGCATCAAACAATGAAGAACTAGCTGTTGCCTTGCTTGATTCAGCCTGCACTCAACATGGAAATCATATTAAAAACTACAGGAAAGTCATATTAATCCATCAAAACACCGTTAGAATGCATCTCATATAGTTAAGGTGTTATTAAAATCTCATATGAAATGACCACAATAAATTTTGGGTTTCAAGACCATCCGCAGAATCTAAGCCAGAGAGGAATTTCAGGAAATTCCAGACCGATCAGATTCCAATAGAATAGCCAGGAAACACCTACTTAACCATTAAACCTAATCATTTTCTTCAATAAACCACACGGGAGCTCAAAATATGACATGAAATAATCATCAAATGAATCACAAGTTATAAACGAATCCAATTCTTTCATGTTCTTTTACATTTCATCAAATTTTAGGAAAATCCGCCAGAGATGGATTCTAGCGAAGAACGAGCCAAAGAAGATTCTCAGGAAATCTGGGAGATGGTGGATTTCAGAGAAATCCAGACCTGACGGACATCCGTGGTTAAGTCAAAATTCTGAACCAATGGAGATTCTAGAAATGAAGGTTTCGACAAGAGTTGTGAACTCGTCGAGAAGTCTCAGCGAAGGCTGCGAAGTCACGCCGAAGGATGCCATCAAAAAAAATTTCGGCAAGACTGGATGGTTTCGGTGTAACGTCTCGCCGAACAGTGATATAGCCAACAAATTGTTATGACCAAAGGGTAGTCGGGGTAAGGTCTTGGTGAATGCCTCATGTCTCACCGACTTATGGGGGTCCAAGCAAACACTTTGGTCAGACAAGAGTTTTCGATATGATGTCTCAACGAACTTAGAGAGTCTTGCCAAATGTCGATGTAACAAACACCTCGATGTGACCAACGGGTAGTCGGGGTAAGATCTTGGTGAATATACTTGGTCTCACCGACTAGCGATAGAACACGAGAGACCTTCGGTGTAAGAAAGACACTGTCACAGCGAACATACGGAATTAGGAAGGCTTTTGGTGAAACGTCTCGAGTTCATTTAGAGGTCCCAATGACTACATAAGGTCTCGTTGACATAGAAACCCATCGGTATAACATCTGGCCGACAACATGTGGTCTCCCCAAAAAAAACCTTCGGCTCGCTAAGAAAAGAAGGCCTTGCTATAAAGTCTTGGTGACCGCTAGGAGTCTTGCCGAAAGCGAAGGCCTCGGCAAGAGCCGAGAGCTCGCCGAAAGGTCTCTCTGACTAGACAGAGTCTCCCCAACTTTGAAGGGCACTCGACGAGAGCAGGATATGTTTGGTGAAAGGTCTCGCTGAAAGACGGATGTCTCAGTGACAGAAAGGAAAATCGGTAAGACGAAAGGAGCCCGACATGAGCTCTTGGCGACAAGGGTTTGTCCTGCTGATAGAAAGGCTTTCAGTGTGAGAATTACAATGTCCTAGCAATCAAATACAAACCTGTGAAGGGCTTTGGCAAGACATAGGATGACCACTATGACATCTCCCCAACCTCAAAGGGTCACAACGACTTGAAAAGAATAGAGCTCGATGAAAGCAAAAGTGCTCGACGGGAGGTCTCGCCGAAGGATGGATGTCTTGGTGAAGCAAATGGGTATCAGTATAACTAATAACGCCCACTATGACTTCTTGGAGACTAGGACTTGTCTCGCTAATGGCAGATATGAAAAGCATTTCGATGAGACATTTTCTTCTGGGGTGAGGTCTCGGCGATCAAATATGAACTTAGGAAGATCTCCTCGGTGAACTACAGGGTGATCGATATGACATCTCTCTGACCTCAAAGGGTCACAGTGAAGAGATTTTGGAAGGAATGGAGAGTCTCAATTTCACCCAGGCACCAAACCAATCAGGAATTTCAAAAGGTTTGACCCTGGACCAATCAGGGATGGATCTCTCATAGATTTTCTTTACATTCTAGGTCAATTTTAAGATGAAATCACCTGATATGGCATTGCCCTAGGCTTAAAACCCTACTCACCTGCCATTAGTGCATAGGCAAGTTTAGAATTCAGTTGTTTCAACTGTTAAGTCATTACTAGGGTTTACGAGTTACTCTCAGGAAAGATTCATCAAAATGGAAATAGGCAAATGAGCTCAAAACTGGCCTAGGAGATGACAAATAATGCAATACAGAACAACCCTAGCACAAAATAAACAAATACACAAGAACTTGAATCCCACAAGCCCTCATAATACCAATCGTGCCATTCATAATTCAATTCAAAGCAAAGCAATCAGACACATACCATTATAAAGTGGCAATTGATCTGAGAGTCAACAAATGCGAAGCTTCAATGGTGTCCACAAAGAACAGACGTCAGAATGCACAAGAAACTGTCAGCAAATGAGACCAACTCAAACACAAATTCCCAAATCTAACCAAAAGCTCAAAGAACAAACTCTAAGGATGCAGCTCTCAATTCAGACAATGGAAAATAATGAGCATAATGACACAAAAGATCTCAGAAATCAAATGAAATCAGGCCTTCAAAGCACGTACGAAGCCATTAATGCAACCGATAAGAGAGTCAGGAAATCCGAGAAGCCGACGATAGGGCTGAATCTGGGAAAGTCTAGCCCACGCAGAAATCCACAAACACTGAAAATCCCCGAACAACAAGGTCCAACTAGAAACCAAGCAGGACCCGGGAAAATCTAGCCAGGGTGGAAAATCTTGGATATGGGAAAAAGCCCGAAATTCTTCCAGAACTCAATATTTTTCAATGAATACCCTGGGGAAACACTTAGGAAATAAAAAATAAACATTTAAGCACATGCCTAAATACGACCAAACCTCAAGAGAAAGGGCCAAAACACCAAAACCGAAGCAAAAGAGGGTCCTTGCTTTTAGCGGGGTGTGTGTGAAAACGACACAACAATAAGCAACTTACTGAGCGGCTTGCAATGCCATATTGTATTGGCTTGATGTATTGGAGCTTGGTGGTGGTGGTGGTGGATTTGGAATGGTGCTCATTGTAGTGGTGAGAGACATTGTCATGTTGGTGATTGGATTTGATTGGTAGATGGTGCGATCGATGTGGTTGGTCCTTGAGAGACCATGTTTTGAGATGTTAGGGGGGTGGTTGATGATGTGATGATGGTGGTATGTGTTAGCGGGGTGGTTTCCATCTGTTGTTGCAATGTTGATGACAAGTTTTGAGAGTTTAGCGTGATGTTTTGATTGATGTTCGAGATGTTGGTTTGATTTTGATTGATATTTGGTAAAAGGGGAAGCCCTAAGCTAAGAAGTGGTGTGGATGATGATGGAAATGGCAGAAGTGGTGGAAATGTGAGGGGTGTAACCTCTTGAGGAAATGGTGTAGTGTTGAAAATTCCCCCTGGTTCGAACATGTCACCCTCTCCTTGCGAGATTATGGGGGGAGAGGTTTGGGGTGTTGCGCAGAATGATGATGATGATGATGGGTCATTTAGATCATGAAAGGTGAGAGGGACATATGTATGTAATGGATTTTGGGGTATGGTTTGTCCCAAGATGATGTTTGCATCAAAATACTGATTGTTTATGAGAGGATGTGTTTGCAATGCATTGAGAAATGCACTTCCTTTGTTAACAATGGGTTGCGTTGGAGCAATGGATGATGTGATTTGCAGGATGTTTTGAGTGATGCTTTGAAATGAGGGGGTAGATGAAATGGGGATGGTAGATGAGATTGGAGGCATGACTCCAAAAGATGGTTCCACAATAGTGCTCACATCGAAATCGGAGGGGAGTTTAGCCCCTTGCTTTGCTAATTAAAGCATGTATAGTGAGGGATTGATTCTCATCATGATGTTGATAATCTTATAATTCTACAGATTTCAAATTATTTCAATGATTTGCTCATGTGAAATTCCAAAGGGATTATTGGTAAGATCCTCCACTTGGACACCTTCCTCTTGATGGTCTTGTGAAAATGGAGGAAGGTTAATCGTGAGACTACCAGACCCAATGGGATTCATTTCGGGAGTGGTTTGACTTAAGTCACTCGAAGTAGATGTTTCTTTTTTGGCTTCCATGTTCCTCTTGTGTTGTGATCTAGTTTGCACCATAGAATAGGGATCAATCTTCAAGAATGTGGAAGGTGAATTCTCTAATTCTTTGGATTGATCTAACTTTAGGTACAAAAGAGAAAATTTAGGATGATTTAAGGATCAAAGGGTGATAATGATTTGGATATAAGATGGATGATTGGAACTCTTGAGAAAATCTTGAAGGGTATGTTAAACTTTAGGACTTGATTTAGGATTGATTTGTTTTGGATTTGGATTTTGGTGGATTCATAAAATCTAAGAGGTTGGATGTTGTCCTAGAGTTAAATCGTTCACAAGATGCTAATTTTTCTAGGTGTGAGAAGAAGGATTTCTCTAAACACTCTTATCCAAACAAGATGATATTGATAATGAACTCCTAAATCCCAAGTGTTGGATGTTATCAAGGGATTAATTTTTTCGCAAGTTTTGATAATTTGATCAAATATGTGGAGAAGGATGCATCTACACACATTCAATAAAACAAGGTGATTTTGGATTGGTTTCAAATGATTTTCCCAAAGTTTAACATGAAGGATTTTTCAAATTTTTTGAAGAGTTGATGATGAGATGATTTTGGTTTTGATGTTCAAAGATGGATGAAAGTTTGATTTTGATCCTAGGATGTACCTAAAAAGACACTTGTTTACTTAGACCTTGGTATTGAAGAACATACGATACTTCTAAGGACGTCTATAACTAAGAAGTGGTTCAAACTGAGCATACATTTCTTGATTGTTCAAAGGAACGAGTCTATAGAACCTTGTGAATTTCTTGCTTATTTTGATATGTTTATTTTGATTGCACTTCCTAATGTATTTCTTGATGACCTTTCAAGTGCGACTCTTAAATTTTGAACTTTGGCTCAAGGACTTTTGTTTTGGGATTTTGACTTTCTTGGAAATCATGAGGAATTAACACATGTGTGAGAGCCAATTTTGTTATCTTTGCTTAGTGATTTTGTTTTACCACAAACACTTATTTGATTAGATTTAAAAACTATATTTCCAATATCTCAATTTCTTCGAATCCCACAAAGTATGTTATGTGGAATTTTGATGAAGTCAAGGAAAGGGTTACCTATCATTTAACTTTAGTATGAAAATTGAGATGTAAATCCAAGTGTTTAGAAACCTCTAAGGATAAAATCCCAAGGGCAAGCAATAACACATTAATTTGGTCAATTGTATTTTCCTCCTAAAGGGTTTGAAATTTTGATGATGATGTTAAATGTTTGTTTCCAAATGTTTTCGAACAAGCAAAGCATTTTGTAACCAAGAACAAGCACAACCTTATGGATATGAAAGACTATATTTGTTGAGTCCCCACTTGGACAAGTCCAACTACACATATCTTTAGGGAATGGTTAGATGCTTGACCCCACTGGCTGCCCTCCATGACACTCACTTATATAGGGAAGCCAAGCATCAACACCCATGAAACTCCCATGGCATGCTTTCCATTTCTACTAAAGATCGTAAAAGTGTGGGGCAGCTTCAGAATGGCCATTCTTGCACCAACAAATAGATTGGGATTTTGACCTTTCTACAACAAGGGTCTTAATTCGGACTTTCCATTCTTAGGAGTTGACCCAATGTGGCAAGAGACCATTACTGCCCTTCTTGTTGGAGTCAACCGTGTGATATTGGCATTTATTCCAATACCCACATTTATATCCCGGCTAGAAATACTCTTGGCTTTAGAGTGTTACCAGTTGAGTTGTTCCCTTAGGTGAGTACTTTTTACCCAAGGTGGGACCTCTAAGATAAACAAAAGTGAGTAAACATATTCATAGTTTGATCAACCTTTGTTTAGAAAAAAAGGGAGAACACATGCAATAGGTTTACTCACACTCGCACAATGTTTTGTTCAATTTTAATCCCAAAATGAAATGTGGAGGTGATCACTTTATCTCACCCTAAGACCATCAAAAAAGCTTTTGATTCTCAAGATCGCCATGAGGTGCGAGAGAAGTGCATACATCTTTTCAATGGCATTAGTTTGAGCAAGTAATCACAAAATGAAGTTGCACACGTTCATTTTAAGTCCACAAAGAAATGATTTTGATTTGTTTTAAATCACCAAAATGAGATTTGAAATTTGTCTTGTTCAATTTTTAACCTCAAATGAAATATATTCAATTTTCCTAAAGTTCATTTTAAGTCTTTGCAATGGAAATTGAAAGCTTTTGTAATGTTCATTTTACAGCCTAAAAAAAAGAAGTTAGTTAGTCTAAAACATAAAATTAAAGCATAGAATGGAAGCTCCAAGCATTAAAAAATGTTTTATCAACTCCAAATTTGATGCTCAATTTATCTCCAAGAGTCTTCAAATATCACCTCTTGCAAGCTCCTTGTGCAAACGAAAATCCCTCCTCTTCACTTTTCCTTTACACCTTCAAGATAAAAAAAAGAAGGTAATCATGTGAGGATTAAAATATTAAATTTGTTTTGATCCTTAACTTCAATGAAATAATTCCAAATGAAAAAACTAATGATTTTGGATGATTATGATAATCAATGAAGCATCAATAAATGGATCTGCAATCATTAATCTGACTTGTATGATTTTGCAATCAGAAAGACAAATATTAGCATTAACTTTCAACAAGATCTATGGTCTTTCAAGTAGCACACATTTAATGAATGCATTAACTTATGCATTTATGGATCCCATATTCCTAACTAACTTGGTTGTCTATCTATGACTTCAATTTATTGATGCTAGCTTTGGTTTTTGTTTTTTGATGATTTGTCCAAGAAAGGATACTACATCAACTAAATATCTATATCAAGAGATATTAAATATACAAAGCATGTTTCAAAAGATATCTCTTGCAGTGTGAGACATAAAAAAATGTCTTATGGCAGAGTCAATATTGCTAAACTCAACAAACAACCAAGATTAGATTTAATGCTAACAAGAAGTTTTGGAACTTGATTCAATGAACCAAATGCACAACTTAATGCATCAGCTAAACATACTAGATTCATAGCTGGGAAGTACTCGAATGGTTTAAAGAAAAGCGTTCACTATGTAAGAGATTAGATGTTTATTGGATTTACTATACAATAGCTAGACAACCCACAACCAATAGCAATTTGAATCACCTCATGGAGACACTCAAATCTGTAAATTTGAGTGAAGTCGCATCACATAATAATGGTGGAAGTGGTTACAAATTTTTGATGATTTTATCAAATGCGTTGAATTTTGAGACAACCGATGCAAAGGAAAGGGGCTCTTATGATGAATTAAATTTACACTGGTGGGCAACAACTGCAAATCAGGAGAGTTAGGATTCCAAGAACATTAGTTATGAGAATTTCAAATAGAAGCTCAAAAACTGGAAATGCAAAAGTTTTAAGTGTTTGTAATTCTTTTGGATGTGTTAGGAGATTGCACTAGAGGGCTCAAGATATGGTCAACATGCATTTTAGTCAAGCTGAACTGGTTAACATGCTATAGACTAAAGAAAGTATTCACGGGTCAATGTTTAAAGAACTAATAAGTCAGATTTCATTAAAATTCCCAAGCCATATGATTTCCAATAGGAGGCTGAATCACAAGATTTAAAAAGCTTTTAAGGCTTTGACCTTACGCTATTCTATAAAAAATATCCAAAATTAAAAACACATTTGATGATTAGTGTTTTGCCAATTTCCTCTTTAAACATTGTACAAGCCAGAAACAAAGGAACACAATACACGGGGTACAACCTTCACATTTAATGCAAGATTATGAGAAAGGATGCCCAAAACAAGCACGGTTGAGAGAACATGCAGTGAAACTAACAAAATGGTTGAGAGCCAAGTAAACTCAAAAGGTTGAAGCATAAACAAGACATGTTAGAAGAAAAACAACGAAATAAATCTCTTCAATATTAAATGCATTTTGATTTTTTTCTCTTTTGCAGAATAGTGACAAAACTAATCTTAAGAGAAAGATAAGAGCAACTTGCATCTGTAGCAGGTAGATACACTTGAGGAATAGTTATTAGTCATCACCTAATAAAGGATGGGGCGTTGCTGAGCTTCCTATTTTTTATTGTGCCCCCCTACCTTATTAAATCAACATTCAATAAAATATTGGTGATATGCAACAGATAAAGTGCTCTGTCTTTATAGTGGTGAGAAATAAAGACCAAAGGAAGAAGTGCAACCTTTAAATCCTGAGTGATATTTGATTTGCCACCTACCCATGAGAAATTTTCTTAACAAAATTGAATGCCTATATATCAGCAAGTAAATAAATTGTAGATAGAAAATCTCATGGCATTATTCACGAGGTACATATGCCAAAGATGAGGCAAAGAAAAGACTAGGGAAATTATTTGATAGAAGGCGAATCTCATAGGAATGCAATGATTGCAAGACCTATGCAAAAGGTGTAAGGAGTTTCCAAGCAAATGCAATATATTAGTAAGCATAAAAAGCTAGTGAAACCCACATCCTTTGCCTATATGTGAGATAAATGTGTAGACCTATGGATTGGGGAAGGAACATTTTGCTGCCTCTATATCAAGGCTGACATAACATTAAAATAGGGACAAACTCGTGCTAGAGAAGAGATCATAACTAAATAAAGCATTTTAAAATGATATCCTTTACATGATGTTTCTAGAAATGGGTGAGAGCGATGACATTTCCATACTTATGCTTGATTACTTTATTAAAATAATTTTGACAAAAGAAGCATCTAAATAAAGAACTCATCTATCACTCATACAAATAATTAGTCTAAAAAAAACAAATGAAAGCTACTGCAAAATATCTCCATGATTGCATGAACATATGTAAGTTTCAATTGATACAAACAATAAATTACATAAAATTATTGAACTTTGAATATCTATTTATGAACTAAGAGCCCTCCTTCTAGCGCCATTTTCTGAACACCTTAAATCTACACACAACCTATTCCTCAATACTTATTAGCAATGGGTTAGTTTCTAACTATACAAATCTACAAATGTTCCTATGAAATAACATATAAGGCTCCAAAATGCAAACAAATGACAAAGATGATGAAAACACATATAGAAACATGAAATATACCTATTCAATAGTGGATTGGTGTCACTTTGTTGTGAAAAGTGACCCTTTCCCAACCCTTGACAAATCAATGTTGTAAATAATAATGGGAAAAATTAGCTCTCAATGTGAAGAGAGTAACTTTGCATGAGATTGTGGATGCTAAAATGAGGAATGAGACCTCCAATTTATAGAATATCAAGTTGGAAGAATGCCCAAAAGAGAGAAATGTGGGACAAAGATTCAATCAATAGGAAGGAGCCACTTGTCACCATGTGAGTGGATGGAGGATGTGTAGGTTTTGGTCAATGTGCCAATAAATGACATTAGTTGGCCTTTTCAAATTTCAAATTTGGCTTGTTGGAGGGAGAAAAAGGGACTTAAATTCCAAGTGGGGGACATGTAAGAGGGGAGTTAATGCCATGTTGGAAGGGACAAGTCAACTTGATTTGAATTCAAACTTGGGGAATATTCTCCAAAGATGCCTTGTTGAGGGAAAATAAGGATTTAATAAATGAATTAATTGATTTATTTGTGCTAGTGGGAAAATCTAGAGAATGTGACATGCATTATATTAGATTTAATCTTGATTTAGTTAATTTAAAAGAGGATTAGGTGATTTGACTCATTTGACTTAGATTTAAGGATTAAACTAAATCAAAAGTAGATGAAAGATGATTTCAAATTTAATTAAATAAAGATTTGATTTATTTAATCAAGGAGGGTGATGTTAGGATCAAATTAAATAAATTTGATTTATTTAATTTAAATGGATGACTTTAGAGATTGAATTTAATGAACTTGATTTATTTGATGAGTGGACTTGATTAAATGCAATATACAAATTTTGCATGTCTACAATAGCCAAGTCCATTCTTTTAGTCCATTGGTCCCTATTCTGGTACAATATCAGATGACATAGTAGGGAATATTGTCTGAATGTAATAAGTGCTCTATCCTCTATAAATTTGGAGAATTAATCATCTAACGCCTTCTCAAGGTATGAAGTAAAGTATTATTCATTATTAGTTTCAGGGTTTTGAATTCTCATGGCCATCATCATTAGGCCTATTGGAATTTTATCTTGAGCATCTATCCCCAACACTTGTTAAAGAGCTAAATATGTATTCACAAAGTAATACTAAAAATATATCACATTAAATGGTTTAGTAGTGTTAGTAGAGATGGGGAATGTTCTATTACCAATGCCTCTTTTCATATATAGGGGTACCTCATCACTTCTATAAGTCATTTTTAACCTAGCATAATCCTCCTCACTTTTCTGTAGGTCTATCTTCATCAGAGCCTGCTTGATTAAGCCAAAACACTCAATGATGGCTTTTCTGGTTACTTCTACCAATACTATGTCATTTGGTAGCTGAGTGATAGTGTTTGGCTATCAATCTGATAAATTCTACATCAACAAACACATTTGGGACAATCAACCTTGCTATATCCAACATCCAAGCATTTAAAACTGGAATCTTCTCATTTCTCTTATTGTAAAAATACAAAAATAGGTCCCATCCATATTTGGAAATGAGGGAATCCCTACAACTTTGTGCAATGTCCACGAGAAACTTCTTATTACCCTCTTTAGTAGACCCTAGAAGTATATCTAATATGGACTAATGGAGTGATCTCTTCTTTACTTTAGGCTCTTCATCTTTAATTTTAGGCTAACTATCTTTTACTTATGATTGTTTTCTTTTAGGAGGCATGTTTCAATTTTCTCTACTATGGCTTCAGATGACAAAACCTTGAAAGATTTTTTATATTAACAGAGCTCTTTTAGAGAGTTTTCACGCACTTAACTGAGTATTTCATGCTTGCAGGACTTCTCCTTCTCATATCCTTAGCTCAGGCCATGCTAGTGCATTGCAATTGAGTGCGATATTGGGAAAAATCACTTATGTTTGGATGGCACGATATTCATTCATATTAATTTTGGAAACCCTCAATAATTTAGTAGCATTTAATTTTGGAAATTGATGTGATTTACTGTAAATTGTAATGATGCCACATTTACCACACTATCGCTTTGCTCAAGGCTTCTTGATATGGGGTTGTGGTGTATACTTCTCTACCGCATATGTTGCTCACCTTCTTGGCGGTATGGCAGTGTATGCTTTTGATCATTACTTGAAGAGTGTCAATGAGACAATCTTATTTGTCTTACCTATATCTCAATGTCTCATCGACATTAGATCTTATGTTCCTCTAATGTTGATTGCTAGTGTCAATGAGACAAGTTAATATCTCTTTCCGATATGCCACTATCTTATCGATATTTTCCTTCGGCGGTATTTCTTTATATATTGGTGTAACTCTACCATGTCAAGGAGACTTGTGATTATCGCTACGGTATAGTGGTGTTTTTCCCTTCCCTTCAGCTGTTTACCGCACTACTTCCTTGCTCAAGGCTTCTTGTTGCAGGATTGCGGTGTATACTGCTCTACTGCATAAAAAATGCTCACCTTCATGGCGGTATAGCAGTGTATACTCTTGATAATTACTTGAAGAGTTTCAATGAGACAATGTTATTTGTATTACTGATATCTCAATTTCTCATCGACATTACTTCATTATATCCAAGAGTTGTGTTTCACCGAGCACTTGTAGATATACCTTGTCAATGTGACATAAGCAATTCTCTCCTCGATATTCCTGTATCTTGTTGACGTTTCACTATTCACATCATCGATGAGACATATAAATAAGTCTCTTCGACATAGGGGTGTCTAAACTAGCACTAAACCTGAAGCTAAACGCGAAGCTAAAGTCAGAGCTAAAAATGGTGCTACACTCGAAGCTAATATCGGTGCTAAAGATGATGTTACTCTGGATGCTAATTAGTGCCTAAATTAGTGTTGAATTGTACTAATCAATGTAATAAATGCCAAAAATTATGCCATCCTGATAAATAGCATCGACGTTTTCAAAAAGTTGTCAAAAAATACATTAAAACAGTGGGTTGAAGCAAAGAACGGAGCAAAAAGTGAAGCAAATCATAGCGATTTGTTGTAGTGAAAGGCTACCAAAAGGAAATTATTCAAAGCTATAGATGAAGAAGATTGGGCCATGTAGGGTGGTCCACAAATTTGGAGCAAATGCCTATGAGATAGAACTCCCTCCTAGAGTGGCTATCTCTCCAATTTTTTAATGTTTCTAACCTTTATCCTTTCAAAGGATCTATGATTGTAGGTGAAGAAGTAGGTACATCAAGAGTTCCAGATGTTTTTCAATGACTTACCATCAATTCTGTCATTGAAGCTTGAATGCATTTTGTGATGTATTGTTCAAGATCAATTCAAGTACTCAAAGGCATTATCTTCCATCAAGAATCATGATCAAGATCTACATCCATTGAGGCGACTTCATGCTTGTTTGTAGATCTACAAGGTTTCAAACATGGTTCTATTGTTTCATCTTATGTTGCATGTTTCATTTCATTCATGATTCACTTCTCATTAAGGTTTAATTACCAAACTAGGGGTTTGATCGAGGAAAACCCCCCATAAGAAAATTAATACAATATTCTATTTTTTAGGTCTCTAGCAAGTTCAAATCTAGAAAAAATGTTTGGAAGGAAGTGCAAAGATAGGAGAATAGATTCAGATCTTGACATTCTGAAAAAGTAGAATGGGACTAATATGCCACTTGTGGCATATGAGTCATAGTATAACACTTTTTTCCAGATTTTAGAGGATTCAAAATTGTCATTGTGAAATTCTAGTTTCTGGCCAGAAACCCTAAACTGGGACTAAATCACCCCTATTCGTGTGTGAGTCCCATTATGCATTAAAATTCATAATTTCTAGAGTGCAGACCTTGTTTCAAGTATCTTCATTTTTCCATGTGCCCCTTTGTCCTTTCTCAATTCATTATTCTGATTTTTAGTTCATTAACTGAAGTTGAATAGTTAGGTTTGCATATCATTTGCATCTTCTTCTTTCCAAGCCTTTCCTTGGTGGTGAACTCTCTTTTTGTCTTTAATCACACCCAAGGAAACCATCCTAACCATCTAGCCCCCCTCCCTCAATCAAGCCAATTGGTTGAGGGATCTTGATTTCCTTTAATGAAACTAAGTGAAATAGGAGGAGGAACCCTAATCCCCCTTTAGTTCCATCTCCCAAAAGGTGGAACACTATTTTTGAGGTTTCACTTAGTATTAATATTACTTTTATCTTCAATCCTAGGGTGATCCCACAATATTGGTTGACAATTTTTGTCCAAACTAGACATTGAAATATTTTTTCTAACTAAATCTTCACTTTCGGGCACCTATATCGGCTAAATTGTGAGGAATTTGAAGATGATGTGAACTATTGATTTGTGAAATTTTGTCTATAGATTCTAAATATATTTTTTTCAAAGTTTTTTGAGTCAAATTACACTTCTTTTTCCATCTCCTTCGAAAACTAGTTTTTTTTAGAAAACAACATTTTTAAGGAGTGACACTCACCGTATAGCACATAACTTTTTTTCCATGAAGGATAAAATTCTAATTCTTTCAAATTTAGATTTGTAACTCTAATATCTAGTGCTTCCAATTGGTTAGATATTTTTTATTGAATATTTTTTCTTTAATCAAGTTTTGAAGTCAAACCAATTATAATTTAGACATAGGTAGACTGTATAATGCACAACTTTTTTTGTATGTATTGAAATTCATTTTTCTGTTGGATCAAGGACTTCAATATCTGGTGCACTCATGTTTTTCAATTTTTTTTGGTAATCTACTATTTTTCCACATGTGTAGAATAGAGAACTTGATTTTTGGTGGAAAACCTATGTTTTATAAAACTTAAAAATAAATACATAATAAAACCAAAACACATTAAAATTATAGTTGTTGGATAGCTCGTTCCAAGGACTACCTGATTCTAGTTGGGTTTGTGAAGTCTCCTCCATTTTCATCCTCAACCCAAGCTTTGAAGGGAAAAAATTCTATTTTTTTGGTGCCAAAGAGCAGAACTGTGGGAAAAGGGGGGTTTGCTCGAACTAGGGGGTTCAAACAAATCCCCAGGGGTTTGAGTGAACTAGGGTTCATTCGAACCTTTCAAAAAGGGGTTTTCATTGTGTTTTTTGGTGGGATGGTGGGAACTTGCATTGAATGGGTTTGCTCGAACCCAAGTTCTAGCGAACCCTCTTTTGGTTTTTTCAAACCTATTAGTTCGCTCAAACCCCAAGATTGAAAATGTTTGGCATGGGGTCATTTTTTTAAACTTTTCCTTCCTCACTCCAATTCTAAACCACTTTTGTGGGTTCAACCCCTAACTTTACTCATAATATTATTTATAATAATAGTGGTGATAATCCTATCTCATCATAGTACTAATATTCTTTAATACTAATTAATGATATTAATATACCATTATAATGTAATTTTATTGAAACCTACCTCAACTAGAATTTAATTGAAACCTACCTCAACTAGAATTTAAGTATCATGAAATTAATTAAAATATCATCATTCTCTTTCTTTTCTTTTAATCTTACTTGTGTCCCACTAGCCATAATTTAAATCTTAATGATAGATAGTAATTATAAATGGCTTTGAAAACTCACTATTTAAAATTTGTTAATAAATAACAATTGATATCTAACTTACCCCATCTAGTTGTATTTGTTTAATATATATGTATATGTGTGTGAGATTGTTAAATTATTTTAAAATGAATATATGTATATAAATTATATTTTAAAATTTGTTAATAAATAACAATTGATATCTAACTTACCCCATCTAGTTGTATTTGTTTAATATATATGTATATGTGTGTGAGATTTTCATTTTTGTTATTTTTGCATGCAAATCATTTCTATTTTTTAAAGTAATATTTATTTAGTTTATCATTTTAAAATTAAAAAAAATATTTAATAAAATAATTTAACAATTACTAATTGTAGTTTTAGAATAAATTAAATAAGTAATATTTAAATATAAAGCAACCTTTCTATTTTATTTTTTTGCATGCAAATCATTTTATATTCTAAAATTAAATGACATTCTAATTTCAAAAAAAATCATAAAATAAATCTCTATTTCTAGATTCGCCATTAACACAAGAAGCATTTTTGGATCTTCCTTTTTGTAGCCATGCGCCACTAGATTTGCCTCTCCTCCCTCTAAATCAAACATGTTCTTCTTGAACCCCTTCACAACCGCCCCACCGGACCACACACAATAACTGTATGTAAAGTAGGTGATTCAACCAAATAATAATAAAAAAATTGGAATAAAAAAAAAAATTGTAATAAAAAACAAAAAAAATGAAGAAACTTCATACCTCTATGATATCCATCCAAGCTACTTCATAAGTTGTGCCTGTCACATTCGTAAAACAAATATATAATATATAACAAAGATATCAAATCTACTTCATAAATTGTGCCTGATATCAAATCTATTAAAAACTGTTACTGCATGAAATAGTTTGCATGCTAGAATCAGTGGCAAAAATATACACGTGTTAAATGGAAACATCACTAAATTACAGGAAATCCTACAAAATCTTATGTATTCAGAAGACCTAAGGAATTTCTCCCTTAAAAATTCGTTTTGGAAGTTAATGAAGAGAATTAAGATCATTGTCAGATATGAAGAGAATTTAGAAACCCAAAAATTAATGTTTGCATTTAAAAAAATCTAGTTCCTGAAAGCTTTCTTTGATCATTCCCCAAAAAATTGACAATTGGAAACCTTATTTTCAACAACCAGTATTGAATCACCTAACAAAAATGCCATCTGAGAAACCATGTTCTTAGAATGAATATTCAACCGAAAGCTCTATTCTTAAAAAAACAACATTCAAGTATACCAAACAAAATGCCCTTAAAAAATCACAAAGAACAAATTCCATTTTTTCTTGTGTCAATTTTCTCAGAAAACCCCTTCTTCTACTTAGCATAGTAAATTAAAGATTTTAGTAACAAATGTAGATGATAACCAAATTATAAACTATATAGGAAGAATAGAAAATGAACATGTTACACCGCTTATCAGATCTGTAAGTTTAATAAGAACATATGAAATCTCACAATGAAAGCCAACCATCCATGAGCAATGTCACAAGAGGGGAGAAAAGAAGAGAAAATCCTCCAAGGAAGTTTTTTTAATTGCCAAAGTATTTTTAATGATAAGAGAAGAAACCCACTATTTTTTCTTGTTTTATCATCTTCCATCTGCTTACAGGAAAAAAACATAAAAATTTAGTGAAAATGAACTACACCTAATCTTATCATTGTATTCTATAATATAGAAGACAGTGTCACCATCTTTTCAATGTAGAAAAAGAATAGAAATAAGCATTTGAATAAATACGCCGAGCTCAAACTTGTCGATAAAATCAACTGTGAACACACATCATTCTTCTCAAATGATTGGTCTACACGCTACAGGACAACCAAGTACATTTTGGCATAGTATGACTCTTGTTCAACATGGCAAAGCTTTTGTCCATCTCCTTCTCAGACATGCTCTTTCGTGTTGAGTCTAGAAAAAGAGAAGCATTGCATGACTATACATTGTGGAGAAAAACACACACTATTCATTACTGTTGAAATGAGTGTAGGTCTTGGTTTATATGTATATTACATGATATACATAGTAGTTTTTTTAATAAAATTTCATCAAAATTAATGTTCATATTTTTCATCAAAATTAATGTTTATATTTTTAAATCTAATTTAAATAATTTATGGATTGGTATGTATTTTAATTTTCTAGTTTAAATTACTTATATTTTCATAAAAAATAATTACATTGAATTTTATAATCATTAAAATGATATTTAATAAATACATGTATGCTGATTTGTGTAGTGTCCCTTTAGTTATGACACTTTTTTTTAGTTTGATTCAGCTTGATAGATAGATGCTTTAGTTGATTATGATACTATGTTGTTTTTACACTCTGTGCATGATACATTTGACATTCTGATTATCTGGTTGTGTTTGTGAGATGATATTGTGATAGACACGTATGTGATATGGATTATGTTGCTTATGAGTTTTTATGTGGTTATCATGTTGAAATGGTTGTTTATGATATATGATGCTTGTCAGTTTCGGTGAAGAAGATACTGTAGCATTACTCATTCGTGAGTACCCTGCTATGCTACGATTCTTCTTCATGTTTTATTTTTTTTATATAAGTTTATATGTTTAATAGTCATGTTTCATGCAGATACAGGTATCAGGTATCGGCTCCACCTGCTTGTCAGGTCTGAGCGTACCCTAATTCAATGAAATTATGTTGATTCAGAAGTAATTATGATAGGTCCTTATTGAACTATCATTCTTCATTGAACGAGTACCTATTTGTTACCCTTCCTTGTTGTCAAGTCCATTTCTGTTGTTTCATACTTGCCTATGTGGTTTTGTTTGGGAATTGATTATTATAGTTAAATGATTAATTGTTTAAATGTTTATGTTTATATTTATCATTTAATTTATTAATTTAAATTAAATAAGTTATTTACTTTAAATGTGAAAGTTAATTTTTTTGAAAAAGTATTTAATTAAATTAAATTGTTGATTTATTTGTGCAAACAAGAATTATGTGGAAATAGATATTTTATGAGAAGATGTTTTCAACATGTTATGAATCTTTGATTTGGAGTTGAAAATGTGATCTGATGTTAAAAGGGTAAGTTAGAACTGATTGATCAATTATGAATGCATAATTGACTATCTATTAAGTTTTATGATTGAGAGTTAATAAAATGCATTAAAAGCTTTTGGGGGTTGCAATTTTTGGGATTTCATGGGAATAATCTAAAATAATTTTCACGACAGCAGTTTTTTAAGAATATTTGCATGGCAGTTGTTTTGGAAGAACTTGGATCTTAGATTTTGTTTGCAAGCATAATTTTGAGCTGGATTGTCTTGGATTACTTTGTCAAGATTTGGTGAATTTAAGCGAAATTGACAGAAGCTTCAAAATTTGTTTTTAGCTAGCCACCAACCTATAAACAGGTTTTCTTCTTTGGTTTTAAATTCTTATGCTGAATTTTGAGAATATGATGTTGAAATTTTTGTTGTTTTATAAAGGAATTTTCTTGTTGAACCTACACAAACAATAAAAAAACAAATTAGAAGAGTATCTGAATTTTTAAAGTAAAAAGGAATAAAACGTATTCTGTAAATACACTAATTCTGGATCTGAATTTGTTTTTAGTTTGGTTATGAATGTTTCCACGTGCATATAAGCATACGCCTAGTTTTATTTAGATTATTTCATATTAGAATCACCTTTATAATCTACAAAATAAAAATGCATTTTCCAACCATGCGATTCTACATGAATAAACTTGCATATGGTTAGAAATTTGCATGTTGAATCCATTCGCTACACTACCCTTTCCTTTCTGTTCAACGCTGGTACCAAGCTTATGTTGTCTTTAAATTTTGAATTCTTTTGGAATCCGCTTGAGTATATAACTCCAGATCGATGTTTGTTTGTGCTGCTTGAAATGAGTATATTGTGTTATTGAGAACAGGTTCTCTAAGTAGTCATCAATCCATTGGTTTTGTCATATTTGTTTGCATGTTGAATTTCACTTTAATTCATGAAGGATGCTAGGATTTACCCAATTTCTATGTATACTGGCTAGCGATATGTGCTATGATTTTGGCCTGTATTCTTACCATACTTTATTCCTTCCTCTATAATCCCTTTACGCGGCTAGTAAACCCACTATTTATTTATTTCTTTTCCTTCCTAGACCTTCTTGTGTAATCAGTGCTAATATCTTCTCTTTGGTTGCTTTCTGATCACAGATTGTGGGGAAGATTTGAAAACGTCTGGTTATTTCACTTTATACCTCTGCCATGGGATTTGTTTCACCCCCACATCTTCATCTTTGCTCTATGACTTTGTATTATCGTTGTATTCTTTGGAGCTAACCATTAATCTCAAAAAAATATATTAAAATTGGAATATTATGGCATATCTATGTTGATACCTAAGTTTGTCTTAAAATATTTAGAAGATAATATTTACTGTCAACGTATATCTACAATTTATGAGATTCTTTATGCATGCCTTGGCATCACCTTGAAGAACCCCTAAATTATTAATTTGATAGCCGAATTCATTTTGGGAATTTGTCAATAAACTTGTAAATTTTAGCACCGACCTTCACCCTTATTTCCTGATCATATGCATGTCATAAACGACTTTATTTCCTGCTAATTATTCCATACAATATGCATGGCACTTAATGAATTCTAAATATTTTATCTTCCTGGCTGTAAATTGTGAGCCTTAGCTTGATATAAGCTTTTCTTTGAGTTCGTTTGAACACATTTACACGTGTGGAATGGTCTGTAGTAATGGTTGTATTTAAAACCTCCTTATATTTTAGTGAAATTGGTTAGAAATTATATTTATTGCAAAGCATGTTACTGAGTTTTAGCAGATTACATGCACCTATCTATATGCATGATAAATGTATATCTATGTTTTAGATTACTTCTCCTTAACTCGCATTGAAAACATCATCTTTATAATATTTTTGTATAATTATGTCAAGAGGTATAATTGGAATTCATTTGATATTTCTCAAAATTTTGATTTAAATAATTAAATTTAGCATATTGTGAAACAAATAAATGACTACGAGCAATCTAAATATTTTAATGTTTCTTTTTAAGTTAAATTGGGTTATTATGTGTGTGATAGGGCAAAAATGAGTGTTAGAATACGAACAACAAACAAAAGAGAGCATATAACAACTAAAAACACCCTACACTTGGGTGAAGCCACAATAGTGGTTTACAATTGAAGTGAGGAAGGAAAACTCACAAAAAATGAATGCATGGCAAAAAAATTGATTTTAGGGGTTCGTACGAACCTATTGGTTCGACCGAACCAATTATTTTTATCAGTTAACCAGTCGTGTGAACAAATAGTATTGATTCTTGACCCAAGGACCTTAACAATGGAACATTATTTATCAAGGGCTTTGACATTTGGCAATGATTTAGCGAGAAAGGTTGTGGAATAGGTTTGATTATGTCTGATGTTACGTTCTCCACATGCAACTTCAATTATTCACTTAAATATCTTTAATCATTGCATATTTGCAATGTAAAGAAAGGCCCTGTCCCCATCAAGAGATCATACTTTTTGTGTCTTGGTTTTCAAGTTCATGGCTGTGGGTCCCTTTATTGAATTGGGTTTTGCATTTGGAAAGTGATGCCATACATTGAATGGATCTCAATGTATTTTTGCTATTATTTGGCCTTATTTTCTTGTTAGCTTGAATTTGAGCCAATTTGGCCAAGGGGATGTGATTTGTTTTAATAAGCTTCATGTAGTAATTCTTGAAAAACTTATATCTTTTCTAATAAAAAAAATTCTTTGAAAACAATGTATTGACTTCAAAATTATAAGAAAGAAGTTAGGTATTTATTGATTATTTATTCAATAGTTTTTGATTATTGATATTTTTTTTCTATTGCATTATTAAAAGAGTTAATAAGAAATCTTGTTTTTGCAAAAGTCAAGATGTGTAGACAAAACAAAGATTCAATTAAGGAATCTCGCAAATAGTAAGATAAGAAGTTGTCAAACAATAAATAAAGAACTAAGAAAAATAAAAATAGAAGGCATTAAACTCTGTCCACTCCTCATAAATCAAGTAAACGTTGGCTTTCAAGAAGACTAGATTTTAATCAATGTTGTTTTCCATCAATGTTTTCCACTGACTTACTTTTCTTGGAGTGGCCTTCATTCCTTTCTTTGTGCATAATATTCATAAGCATAATCATGCATTTAAGGCTAGCTTTGCTTAATTTTATCAAGTTGTTGACAAATTCTTTCAATTCACTAAATTTATTTTAATAAAGAGAATTGTGGACTCGTAAAACATTGATATGAAAATGAATGTTTTACGAGTCCACAATTCTCTTTATTAATGTAAATGGGGAAAGATGATGATGAGATGCCCCCATTTCAACCCTAGGACAATAATGTAAATGGGGAAAGGATGCTTCTAAAGCGCAGCAGTATTCAAATGGTTGGGGGTCAGCATAAATGGTGACCTCTTGTCCATTGATCAGGGATTTTAGGCACTGATGGTACGTGGAGGGGATGACTTGCATAGCGTGGAGCCATGGGCAGCCATGGAGGAGATTATATGGTAAGTCTAGATTAAGGAAATGACAGGTAGTGTATTGAACTATAGGTCCCACCTAGATAGGAAGACTGATAATTCCCTCAGAATTTCTTTTTGCATTATCATAGGCCTTGATTATGATGATTTGATTACTTAAATCTACTTGAGTATACCCCACCTATTTTATGAATTTTAGAGTACATAGATTAGGGACGAAGCCATTATCTACCAAGACCCTTTTTACTTTATGACGAGCAACCAAGACTTCGATATGCAAGGGGCGATTATGATTGGCATCAATATTTGGCATGTCATTCTGGCTGAAGTGCAGCTAATAAGATAAAGCTAGGTGTCCTACCAAAACTTGGAATCGTGTAGGATCAATGCCATTAGGTACATGGGTTTCCTATAAAGCTCTATTAAGGATTTCTTGATGTACAGGAGAAGACTTAAGCAGATCCAATATTGAGATTTGAGCGGGTGTCTTCCCTAAGTGATCCAAAATGTTGTACTTAGAGTTTACAGGACTTGGCTGGGTGGGTGTGGAGGCTGCAAGGATAGTGATGCAGGCTCATCGTGTAGTAACAACACACTGAGGGTCTTTGGATTTGACATGTATCATAGATACATGTGGTTCTACTTGCTCAATGTAATGAATAATACCCTCATAATTGAGGGGTACATTCCTATAGCTTACATTATTTGTGTTGTTGTCTTGGGGATTGTTGTTGGAGGTACTTGCGCCATGATTATGGTTTGGAAAGGCATTTTGATATATCTGTAATTGAGCATTAGATGATGAAGCTTGACTAGTGTCGACTTTGATATCTCCTCGATCAATAAGATCTTGGACATAGTTTTTGAGACCTTGACACTTATTCAGAGCGTGTCCTTTGATTTTATGGAACTTGCAATATTTTTTTTCCCTAAACCATGCAAGTTTAGGTTTGGATTCGTCAAGTGGTTTGGTGACAGGGTAGGTGATCGGATAGTTGATCTGCAACAATTTATTGAAGATGACACTCAAGGGTTCTCCTAATTGAGTATACTAGCATTTAGCATTACCCTGACTGTTCTGGTTTGGCTGTTGAGGATGACGAAGTGCCCCCTGTGGTATAGATATGGCATTAGGTATAGATGGTTGTTGTCTCTGAGATGTATTAGTCACTTGGACGTGTTTAGTATCAGTGACACCATCATTCACTGCGTTCTTGTTCTTGTTCCAAAAACGTGGCTTATCTCCAAATGACCTTTCTTGATCATGGCTATGCATTTTGATGTGCCCTTTGGCAACAAGGGCACATTCAAGGATAGGTCCCTTTTCCACTATCTCCATGAAAGTGGTGACACAATGTAATCTAAAATTATGAGCCATGTCAGAATGAGAGTTCTCCACAAAGAGAGTGACCAGGTCCTCTTTTAGAGGGGTTTTCATTCGGCTTGCCACTGCATGCCACCTTTGAAGGTAGCTAGAAAAGGTTTCCACCTCATGTTGTTTCTCTTTGAGGAGATCTAAGGTGTCAATGTCCTCCAAACTGAAGGAGAAGTAGGAGACAAATTTTTCTAACAGGTCCGCAAAAGATTTTATGGACCCTCTTTCGAGGGTCATGAACCACTCTAGGGCATTGCCTGTTAGGCTTCATGGGAACAAGCACAATAGTTAGTTGTCATTGTGCATAACCTCTTGACACTGGGAGTAAAACTCCTGCAAGTGGGCCTTAGGATCTTTGTTCCCCCTGTATTTGTCGAACTTTGGCATTTCAAAATGTTTAGGGAAGGGGATCAATGAGATGGAGGGATCAAATGGATATAGACATATGTCTTCAAACTTGAAGGATTGTTTTCCAATCCCAACTTGAAGATCTTTTAGAGAGGCTTTAATTTCCAACAGATCCGAGTTGATTGGTGGTGGGTTGGATGGATATGGATGGTATAAAGGATCCTGCTGAGAAAGAATAAAAATGTTGAGGTATGGATTTTTGTAGTGGGATGATGAGATCCCTTGCTGGTATGTCGAGGGATTTTTTTGGTACGGGGGTTGTTGATGTGAGGTATAGTATGGATTCATCTAATAAGAATGTGAGGTAGGCTACTGAGGAGCTTGGATGTGATGTTGTGGATTGACCTACTAATACTAAGGGTATTGCTGTGATTGTTGGGAGGCCGCATAAGGTGGTTGCTATTGGGACTGTTGTTAGTTATAATAATAATTTGATGTTGTGGTGATTGTTGATGTGATGTGAAATGTTGCGGAGGCTGAGATGGGATGTTGTATTGTGTTTGAGCTTGCAGACATAGGATAGATGTGAGGAACAGGGATATGGTTTGAGTGGGAGGTCGGGACGAATTGCTTTGCGACTAGTATGGTGGTTGTTGTGAAGAAATCGATGGGTTATATAGCGGTTGTTGTTGTTGGGGTGACTGAGGTAATGTAGAGGTGTTTTGCAAAGGAGGTTGTTGGGTACCAAAGGGGGCACTTGGTTGGGTTATACCTTGTGGCAATAACGGAGGTGGTAGGTTAGAATGGGGAGGCTATGGCAATGCAGTAAACGTGCTGCCCCCAGTATTGATAGGAGGTGGATTTGAAAGGGGTGGTGCCGTTAGCATTAGCGGTGGAGGTTGCTAAAAAAATTTTGGCATGCAAAAGGAAAAAGGATCATTGGGATCTGTTGTTTGAGGGGCACCTATGACTAAGATTGCAGGATGCGAGGGATTGCTAACGAGATACAGGATGACATTTCTGAATTCAGGTTGATGCCAACCTTCTACGGGGGGAACATTGGGGACGTATGAACTACCTGGTGCATTGTGTGAACCTTGGGGTATGTTAGGTGTGGAACTACTATACTTGGATAGGTCGATACCTAATGGCAGCTTGACACCTTTTTCAATTAAGTGAATGAAGATTTCTTCCCCATGTTTTTTGAGAAGGCGATCTGTCATTTGCACATTGACAAGGTTACTAAAGTGTTCCTCAAATGTAAGTTCAGGTTGGTTGACCATGTTATCCTCCCCAAGTGGTGATGTGATTTGACCATCAATATTGGATTGTGATGATGTACCATTGTGTGGATCCCGCGGGATGTTCACACTGTTATGGGGGTCTTGCGAGGCATTAGCTGCATTGTTTGGATCTTGAGGGATGTTTGGTTGGGATTGTTGCTCGGCCATTTTCCTTGCTTGTGACCAGGCCTGAACGGGCATGCAAGATGGTATGATGGACTAGGATGACCTTGGTTATGAAAGGATTGATTTGATTTGATGACTGACTAGCTGACAAGGATGTGGTTTGATAGGATTGATATGATTAGCTGACAAGGATGTGGCTCAATAGGATTGATTTAATTGGACCAAAGTGGACTTTGTTTGATGAGATTGGATTAGGTTGATTGGTATATGATCGAACAACTTGGATTGGATGATATGACGATTTGATTTGGATTGATGATCGATGATAATGACCGAAATCCAAAATTGAGTTCAAGAGTGATCCTTGGTAACGCGAGGTGTTGATTAATCAACTAAAGGGTGGATGTGTGATAACGACGCTGAATCCAACTTGAGATTGAAGTGGATTGATTGGGCTGACGAGGATGACCAACATAGGATGGATGACTACCCTAAGTCAGTTTTGATGGATGACGACTAGAGATGAACACCTAGGTCAATTTGGATAACTACTTTAACGAGGTTTCAATGGAATACCAGTGATCTAAAATGGGGAAACGACAACCAGAATGTGGATTTGAAATGGGTGAATGGATGCTCAAACTGAGGGGATGAACATTTAGGATGGTGAATGAATTCTTGAAATAGGTGTGTGGATGTTTGAAATGGAGAGACGAGTGATCGAAATGATGAAACAAGGGTCCCAAATGATGAAACAGATGAAAAATTTGATTGATCAAGGGTCAGGTCCGCCCTTGTGAAGGGCATGTCCACCCAAGGAACAAAAGATGGTCAAATTTTGTCAAAACAGGCCTCAAAGGGATGGGTCAAAGGTTAGGTCCAACTATGGAGGGCAAGTTCGCCTGTCTAGAGGTCAGGTCCTCTTGTTGGGAGGCAGGTCCGCCTATGGAGCAAAAGTTGGTAAAAAATGGTTAAAACAGGCTCCAAAGGATTGGTTTATAGGTCAAGTCCACCCATAGATGGGTCAAGTCCTCCCTTGGAGGGCAGGTCCACCTGTCAGGAGGGCGGGTCCGGCTACGGAGAAAAAGTTGATCAAAAGTGGCTGAAAAAGGATGGAAAAGGCTGGTTCAAGGTCAAGTTTTCTTGTTCAAAGGTTAGGTTCACCTGTTTAGAGGTCAAGTTCGCCCCTGGATAGGTTTAAACTTGACTTTTGATGAAAAAGACCAAGGAAAAGGACTCAAAACAAAACAATCATCAATGAAAAGGATATGGCTAAGTGAAATGAATTAAACAATCACTGGTTTCGCACAAAGAAGACAATTCATACAACACAAACCTAAGTCTAGTAGAGAGGGTATGGCCAACAAAGTCTTCTATTCTAGGATGAACATGGTTACTAGGGATTCCTCGATATACACCCTGTACATAAGGCCCAAACCATGAACACCAACCCGTTACAAGCGTGAGTCAGGAACCTTAAAGGCTCAGACCAACTCTTCATGTCATTCCAACGCTTTGCCAATTACAACGTGGTTGGATTGAGGTACAAATTTCGCTCTCCTTCCTTTATATACCCCACTGATATGCGTGGTTGGAATCGTCCCTTGGGGTGATGAAATCCCCAAGTAGGTCCCGCTAAGAAAAATAAAAAGGATGACTCAAAGGACTTGGTAAGCTATGATTTCTCACCACCCAGGATCACTGAATGACACAAGGGGATTGAATACATCAAATAGCTCACCAAAAAATATGGAAAATAGGGTTAATTGACACTCCTAGTTAAACTATGTGCCTAGTTAGGGGGTTAAAAGCTCTTAAAACAACCAAAAAGACTGCTAAAAAGTGAAATTTTACCTTTTGGAAAAAGTTGTTTGGGGCAAATCTGCCTGTCTAGAGGTCAGGTCTGCCTGTCTATAGGTTAGGTCTGCCTATCTGCAAGTCAAGTCCACCTGTCTAGAGGGTAGGTCCGCCTGTCTAGAGGGCAGGTTTTGCCTGTCTCAAGGTCAAGTCTCCGCCTCTGCAGAGGCCAGTCCACCTTCTGTTTGTGTCAGGTCCACCCCTTTGTGAAGAATTTTCGAAAAACACTTTGTGGAGTCTGTGGAGGGCAGGTCCGCCTGTCTGTTAGGTCAGGTCTGCCCCTATAGGTTGGGTCTACCCTAGGAAGGTAAAGTCCACCCCTTTGTAGGTCGTATTCACCCCTTTGTAGGTTGGGTCCACCCCTCTGTAACCTTCAGGTCTGCAAAAAGTCAAAAAACAACAAACGTGAAAACAAGAGACCCATTTGTGGGTCCCACCAGGCATGCTAGAAATGTGATAGGGTGAAAATGAGTGTTAGAATATGAATAACAAAAAAAAGAGAGAAAATAGCAACTAAAAACACCCTACACCTCAAGATTAGCCTAAAGATTAACTAAGGAAAGAAAAATGTAAGATTTCACCTTGTTGAGTCCACCTTTGGTTGGTCCTTTGATCTTCGATGTTGTATGCTCCTTGGATGGCAAGAGATGCAAGCTAAATATGGGATGGGGATGGAGAGATGAGTGAAAATGGATGCAAATATGGAAATTTGGCTAAGTATGGTTCAAAGAATTTTTTTTCAAGAGTTTGGCTAGCATGAATGATGTCTCTCAAAATGAGAGAAAAGAGGGGGTATTTATAGAGAATTTTGCATTCTCTAGAAAATGGATGGTCAGGATTGAGCCACCAAGATCAAGATGTAAGGCTAAGGTGAGTTGAGAACTCACAAGCCCTCACATCTTGACATGTTGCATGTGAAGTGACTTGTAAGAGATGATGTGTACATGAGGTGGAAGGATAGTACATGACATGGAGGTACTACATAGTACCTTGGGATTGGACAAGATCTCCTCATAAAGGAGGTCCTTGTCCCCATGTGTGTGATAGAACATGTGGGGAATTAAAAATTCCTCGAATATCCTCATGGGGATGAGAGAAGGAATTTTAAATCCTAAGAAATGCATTGGGGGATTAAATGTGAATTAAAAATTCACATAGGGAAGGAGTGCCTTCTCCAAAAGGAGAAATCCTTTAATGAAGTTGACTTAGGGCACATTCCATAAATGATATGGGGATTAGGTTGACCTAACCAAGTGATTAAGGTTGTGCAAGTACTTGATTAGGAAAATTAATGAAGATTAGAGGCAAGTGGGAAATTATGGAGGATGGGACCCTAATGATGATTAGGGGTGTGCACATCTTAATCATAAATTAATTATGATTAAGAAAGAGGGTTAGAAACCAACTTGCAAAAGTTGGAGGATGTGACACTGAGAGAGAAAGTGAGGAATTTAAAAATAAATTTAAAATTCCAAAAGTTAGTAAGACTAAATTCAATGAAGTGATACATTTATTTAATTTAGAGAGGAAAGAGGAGAAAAGTATTTATTAAATTAAATACTTTAAAAACCTTATGCATGACACGAAGTATTAATTAAATGATTGATTTAATTAATACCGGAAAAGAGGACGAATTGAATGAGCAAAAGGATGGTTAAGGAGACACCTTTGACTATATGGAAGTGGTCAAATTTAGGTGTCTACAATGTGATTGACCATGTTATTCTATAGAAGAGTAATATTCTTTAGAATATGTTTAAAAGAATATAGTTAAATATATTTGTTAATTATGTGTTATTAAGTTTTTTTTTAGGCTAGGGAGCACTTAGAATGAGTTATTTATTTCATGCGAGATGTTGTATTCAATTGTTCTGGCTAATTTCAAAATTGGCTTAATACGATATACTTAGCGTACCTATGTGGTATTTTGGAATTATGACATGTATGATACATAATTGTTATCTTTGAGATAATATGAATATTTATGGTCTATATCAAGTGGATGATAAGTTCATTCATGGTTTTGTCTTACCTACTTTATGGATTTGTCTTTTGATGTTGAGTCATGTTATAGAAAGAGTGGCTTGCGGTAGGGGCTGAAACCCTAAATGGTTGTCAGGGTAACCTATCGTAGGTTTTGTAATCCAGTGGAAACCTAACTAATGTACTGGGGGTTGGGTAGAATTAAACATTAATTTAGATAAAAGTATGCCTCGCCTTTCATCTTAATGATCGTTTAGGTTAAGGTAAGGTTGAGAAGGCCTAGAATGGCAAGTCACCTATCTTGTCTTCTTGAAAGATGGAATGACTCCACACTAGTTTGCATAGAGGCTGGGAATTGGTAGAGACTGCTAGGGTAACTCTTGGAGAGGGCCATAGTCTAGGAAGATTCACCAAGGTAACCTATCCCAATTGTGTGATGACACTCTTTGCCTATTACATGATTGTGGTCTCTTATGGTGAGTTATCTTTAGTTGTGTTTTGTCTCTGGGAATTTGTTTGATTTAGTTTTGAATCGTTATGTTGTTATGTGAATGTAAGCCAAGTAAATGTATTGTTTTGTCTTCTTGTTTTGTGGACCTGCCATTATCTCCAAGCATAGAGGGAGTGGACCTTCGGGTTCCACGTGGTTGGGAGGAAACCGTGCTATACCTTCATTGGATACTTTTACAGATGATATAATACTTGTAGCAGATTTCTATTACTTCATTGTTCGTGGCAGTGGATGCAAAATGTGTTCTTGGACATGGAGGTTAGATACGATGCGATAATTACCCTCTTTGTATATTTACCTCATATGTATGAGTGTACTCATTGTATCATCATTACAATGTATTGAGATTTATTAAAATCTCACATGTAATAATTTGGATATATTTTTAACTTGATTGTATAAAGTTTTAAAACTGGATCATTCATGAATTTAGATTGTACTTATGTTTTTATGTTATGATATGTTCATCTTATTTATAATGTTTATGTAACGTCGTCTTGGAATCCTTAAGACAGTTATGTAATCGAATCTCTTTAAAAAAAATTTATTCAATTAATTTGTTCTTTACGCTTTGTTTTAATAGAATCCTTGGCGGGGCGTTACAATTTGAGTGTAATTTTTATGTATAATAGTTTACATATTTGGATAAGCCTTATTTTACATGACTATTTTCTTTAAGAAATTTTATTCACACTTACATAGAGTAAAATTATTTTCTAAATCTTATTTACATTTGAAATGAAAAATAAAACTAACTTGAACTTTTTGGAAGGTTTCCTATTCTAACAAGCTTTGTGTTTCAAATACAAATAAACATTTTTTTTTTTTAAAATTGTATAAATAATAAGTAAAATAGATAGAATTTCTAAAATTTAGAAAATCAAATATAAAAAAATCTTCTAAATTTACTATTGCATATAAAAAGTAATTTTCTAAATTAATATAAGATGAAGTTTCTAAAATTTTAAAAATTAAGTATAAAAGAAATATTCTAAATCTATTATTTCATATAAAACAAAGTTTTTAAATTAATATATTTAATGTTAAATATATTTTAAAGTTATATTGAAGTTTTTTTTAAAAAAGATATCCTTTGATTTTTCATATAAATTTATTTAAGTAATCTTTCCCAATCAAGCCCTATAAACTGCAGTGCGCCTGGTAAAATTTTTAACGTGACTGGCGGCACTGGCACGACATGCCCTCCGGTACCACGGGATGGGGGAGACTAGAACTCATGACCAGCTACCTACAACAGGAAATACTTAGCCAACCGAGCTAGGGCCCCCACCCACACAATTGTTCAATTTATTGTTACACATAAAAAATATTCAATATTTTTTTAAAAATTGATTACATTTGAAAAAGAAAATTTAAATCTTAGACCTTTAAAAAAATAATAAAATTAAGAATTACATTTACACTTAACTTTGTCCTATAATTTAAAAATAATTTATATAACATTATTTTTGTATTTATTATTATTTAAAATTGGCTCATGGTTATGATTAAGATTTAATTAGGGTTAACATTTAATTAGAATTTTAAGATAAAGCTTGGAGTTAGGGCTAGGGTGACTTGGGTTAGGTTAAGGTTACAATTAGGTTTAGGGTAGGGTTCAATTACACTTAAGGTTATAGGATAAATCTTGGGGTAAAGGCTAGGGTTAGGGTTAGGACTCAACTAGGGTTAGGGTTAGGGTTCAATTAGGGTTAGGCACATTAGGGTTAAGGTTAGGGTTAATGTTAGGTTAGGGTAAGGGTTCAACTAGGGTTAGGTTTTAATTAGGATTAGGATTAGGGTTTTATTATTACTATAATTAAAATTAGGGTTAACATTATAATTAATGTTAGTGTTAGAATTAAAATTATAAATAATTAAAATTTTGGTTATAGTTGGAATTAGAATTAGGGCTATAGCTATGGTTAGGATTAGAAAAAAATGATAAGGATTTGAGTTATAATTTAGTTCTAGGGTTAGGGTTAGGTTTATGATTGAGACTATAATTCAATTACAATTCAATAATGATTCTAGGATAAATATTTGGCTTAACAATAAGGTGAAGGTTAGGGTTAGGGTTAAGTTAGGGTTAGGATTCTAAAATAAAGCTCAGGGTTAGGGTTCTAAAATAAAGCTAAGTGTTTGGGTTAGGATTAAATTATGATTTTTGTTATTCTTTGGGTTCAATTATGGTTAGATTTTAATTAGGGTTAAATTTTAACAGTGTTAGGGTTAGAGTTAGGGTTGTAAGATAAATCTTAGGGTTAGGGTTCACATCCAATTAGGGTTAGAGTTAGAGTTGGTTTTCTATTAGGGTTAGGGTTAAGGTTAGGAGTTACAAATTGAGATCAAGGTTAGGGTTGAATTTAGGGTTAGGGTTAGGTAGGGGATTAATTATTGTTAAGGTTAGGCTTTAATTATGGTTAAGATTTAAGTAGGGTTAGGGTTAGGATTCAATTAGTGCTCAATTAGGGTTAGGGTTCTAAGATAAATCTTAGGGTTATATTTAGGGTTAGAATTTAGTTAGGATTAGGGTTAGGGTTACAATTATAGTAAGATTTAACATTCAGTTGGGATTCAACTACAATTATGGTTAGGGTTTATATTCGATTAGGGTTAGGGTTCAACTAGGGTTAGTATTAGGATTCAATTACAATTAAGGTTAAATTTAGGTTAGAGTTAGGTTTCAATTAGGATTTTGGTTAAGGTTTAATATATAGTTATAATTAAAGTTTCCATTAGAGTAGGATTATGAATAGGGTTAGAATTAGTGTTAAGGTTAGAATTATAAATAGGGATATAGTTAGGTGTAGCTTTAGAAGTAGGATAAGGGTTAGGATTATAATTAAGCATGAGCTTGGAATTAAATCTTAACCCTAACCTAATTCTAAAACTAACACTAATTGTAATCCTAAACCTAATTCTAACTCTAACCCTAACTCTAACACTCGTAATAATTCTAACTCAAACCCTAATTATAATTATTTCTCTTCCTAACACTAACCCTAATTCTATAACTAACTATAGTTATAATTATAACCCTAACATTGACACTAACACTATTTTTAACCCACCATAATTCTATAATTAACACTTATTCTAATTGTAACTCTAATCCTAACCCTAACTTAGATAATTCTAACCCTAACCTAACACTCACAACAACACTAACCTTAACACTCACAATAACACTATCCCTAACACTTACAATAGTACTAACCCTAACACTCATAATGACACCAACCCTAACCCTAAATTTTACTATAATTATAACCCTAACCCTAACACTCATAGTAAAACAAACATAAACCCTAAATCTAATTCTATTTCTAGCCCTAACACTATTCGTAATTCTAAATCTAACATTTATTCTAACTAATAACCCTAACCCCAACCCTAACACTAACACCATTTCTAACCCACCCTAATTGTATAACTAACCCTATCCTCAACTCTAACCCTAACCCTAACCCTAACCCGAACTCTATCTCTAACACTAACCCTAACCCTAAATTTCACCCTAACTCTAATTTTAACCCTAATGCTAGTGGTGACCATAATTAAAACCATAATCATAACATATAAAAATATAATAGTCATAACTCTTAATTGTAACCCTAAGACTAATCCTTATTGCATCTCTAACCTTAAGAATAAACCTAACCCTAACCCTAATTACTAACCCTAATTGTATCTCTAACCCTAACCCAAACCCTAATTATATATATGACTCTAACCCTAACTCTAACCCAAATGATAATCCTTATTTTATCTCTAAGCCTAATCCTAACTCTAACTCTAATCCTATTGTTAATCCTAGCCATAACCCTAATTCTACCTCTAACCATAACCCTACCCCTAATTGTAAATCTATTTGTAATCCTAACCTTAACCCTAATCCCAATTCTAACCTTAACCCTAATCGTAACTAAACAATAAATAAAAAATATCAAATAAATAAATCAAAGGTAAAAGATAAATCTAATCCTAACCTTAATTAAAAGATATGACAAAGATTTGAAAATCTTTACCATAGATAAATTAAAAGATTAGATAAATAAATTAGAGATAAAAGATAAATCTAATCCTAACCCTATTTAGAAGATCAAATAATAGATAAACTAAAAGACCATATAAATAAATTAAAGATAAAAGATAAATCTAATCCTAACCCTAATTAAAAGATCAAATAAATAAAAAGATTTATTCGCAAAGAAAAATCAAAGATTTAAATGAGAGATTTGATGACAAAAATTAATTAATAAAAAAGAAAAATCAAATATTTTAAATATAAATGAATAAGAAATATTAAATAAATGTATCTCACAAATATTTGAATATGTAGGTTTAAATTAGGGTTATGGTTAGGGCCTAAATATGTTTAATATGATTGAATTATGATAAGGGTTTGGGCTACAGTTAGGGTTAAGGTTAAATTACAGTTACAGTTCAATTAAGATTTACAATTAGGGTTATGGTCTAACTAGGGTAACAATTCAATTACAGTGATGATACAATTTAGAGTAGGGTTCTATTAGGATTAAAGTTAGGGTTTAATTAGGGTTAGGCATTTAATTCAATTAGGGTTACTATTACGGTTAGGGTTAGGGTACAATTTGGGTTAGGGGTAGTGTTAGGGCTAGGGTTGAATTAGGTTTAGGATTAAATTAGGGTTAAGGTTACAATTCAATTAGTGTTAGTGTTCACTTAAGGTTACAATTAGGGTTAGGTTTTGAGTTATTGTTCTACGATTAAGCTTGAGGTTAGGGTTACAATTGGAGTTCAAATAAGGTTTTGAGTCACTATTTCTAACCCTAACCCCAACTCTAAATCTATCTCTAATCCTTACCCTAATTCATTCTAACACTATCACTATTTCTAACCCCAACCCCAACTCTAAATCTATCTCTAATCCTAACCCTATTCTCATCCCCAACCCTAACTAACCTTATCCACAACCATATCTCTTATTCAAATGCTATCCCTAACCCTCACTCATATTCTATCTCTAATTCTAACCTTAACTCTAAACTTAAAGTCTAATTACAACCCTAACCCTAACCGTAACCGTAATCCTAATCCGAACCCTAACCCTAACTCTAATTATAACCCTAACACCAATGTTAACCCTAACTTTGTCTCTAACCTAAACCCTATCGTTGATCCTAATACTTTATTTAATCCTAACCCTAACCATAATTGTCGTGATAACTCCAATCCAATTTCTAATTCTATGTCTAATCTCAATCCTAATTCTATTTCTAACCCTAACCCTAACCTTAACCCTTACTAATCTTAATCCTAATTCCATTTCTAAACCTAACCATAGCCTTAACCCTTACCTAACTATAACCCTAACTGGAAACGCAACCCTAATAATTTTTTCTTCCATCTTGTGATACGAATGCTACTAGCACAAATATATATATATATATATTTATTAATAATATATATAAAAACTCTGAGAGATATTGTTCTTGAGGCATCTATCTTTTAATTAATTACTCACATAAAAGTGTAATAGACACCTCGAGAAGGATATCTCTTGACGTTTCTATATATATTATTAATAAATATATATATGCTAGTAGCATTCACAACACAACATGATAGATAAAATTATTAGGGTTAGGGTTAGGTTTAGCTTTAGTGTTAGGGTTAGGGTTGGGTTTGAATTAAAAGCACAAAGTTTGTCACACTTTTAGCCAACTTATCAACAAACTTGAATTTAAGTATTTCTAACTAAAATCAATTTTGGTCAAACATATGATCTAGTAAGATTCATTCTAGCTAAGTTATATGCTTCCACAACTTTTTCAACTAAAATTGTTGGCTAAAAATGTATGGAGCATCACTTTGAGTCCAATTTACCAAAAAAAATAAATTATTTGAAAAACTTGAAGTTTCAATAACTCTTGCTAATGTAAACAACATTTTTTAAAAAAATATAAAAATGCCCTTTTGTAGATCCATAAGTGTAGTTTTCAAAAATATATTTATTTTAATAGTTTAATTAAAAATTACTATAAAAAGTTTGATGTCTCATGTAACTTCATTTTTTCAGCATTTTATCAGCAACTAAATTATATTGTAATTTATTAAAAACTAGTTTAAAATAATTTTTTAATTTTTTTTTTAAATACAAACATAAAATATACTAAAAAATACACATTTTACTAGTTTACATCATTTCAAAATTCAAAACATATATTCCACACTTTTAAAAATTGGATCAGGATTAGTCATTTCTTTTATAAAGTGTGACACAGACTTTGTGCTTTTACCCTAACATTATGAATAGGGTTAGGGTTATGGTTAGAGGTAGGAATAGGGTTAGGGTTAGGGTTTGAGATTATGGTTGGGGATAACATTAGAGATGGGGTTAGAATTAGGGTTACAATTATGATTAGAGATAGAACTATTAGCGTTAGACATAGAATCAGGGATTAGGATGAAAGGTTAGAGATAGAATTAGGATTAGGTTTGGGGTTAGTATTAGGATTATGGATATATTTAAGGTTAGGAGTTAGTGTTGGAATGAGGTAGGGTTAGATATAAAATTAAAATTAGGGTTAGAGTTAATGTTAGGATTAAGGATAGGGGGTTAGGGTTGGGGTTAGGAGTTAGATATATAGAATTAAGATTAGGGCTAGGGAATGGTTGAGATAGAATCACAATTAAGATTGTGGTTAGAATCCTGATTGGGCTTGTGGTTAGAATTAGGATTAAGGTTAGGGTTAGAGATAGAATTAGGATTATGGTTAGAGTTAGAGTCAATGTTAGGGTTAGGGTTATAATTAAATTAGGTTTTTAGAAATAAGGTTAGAGTTATAATTATATCTATTGTTAATTTAGAAACATGGTTATAATTAGAATTAGTGTGAGTTTTATAAATAGGGTTAAGGGTAGGTTTAGGTTTAGGGTTAGAGTTAGAGTTACAATTAGTGTTTGTTTTAGGGTTGGAATTAGAGTTAGGGTTAGAGTTGCAATTAGTTTTAGAGTTATGTTTACTTTAGAGTTAGGGTTAGGGATAGAAATAGGGTTAGGATTATTGTTATAAATAGGGAAATGATCAGAGTTACAATTATAATTAATGCTAGCTTTAGAATTAGGGTTAGGGTTAGAGACATATATAGAGTTAAGGTCATGGTAGAAATAACATTATTGCTAGAATAACTATAATTTATATTGAATTATAACCCTAATCCTAATTGAATTGTAACCTTGACACTAATTAAACCCTAATCCAGACTTAACCCTAACCCCAAACTTTATCATAGAACTCTAACCCTAAATATATGTTAACATTACCATAATTAAACTATAGCCATAATAGAATCGTAACCCTATTCTTAACCCTTAGCCTAATTAAACAATGACCTTAATTAAATTATTACCCTAATTAAACCCAAACCCTAATTCAATTTTTATGCTAATAGTAACTCTAATTGAACCTTGACCTAATATTAACCCCAACTCTGACCATGACCCCAAGAATTATTTTGGAATGCTAACTTCAACCCTAACCCTAATCATAACCCAATTGAACCCCAATACTAACCCTAATTGAACCTAACTTTAATCATAATCCCAGCTCTAACCCTAACCTTAATTGTACTTAAACTTGAATCCTTATTGAATGTAAACCCATAATTGAGCCTAAACCCTAACTCCAACCTTTATCAAAGATCCCTTACCTTAATTGAATGCTAACCTTAACCAAAACCCTATGTAAACCCTAATCCTTACCCTTATTTAAACCTAATTGAATTATAACCCTAATCTAACCTTAGCCCTAACCTCAATTAAAATTAAACTAACCCTAATTGTAGTTTTAATGCTAACCATAATTCTAACCCTATTTGTAATCATATTTCTAACACCAATCCTAGTTTCAATGGAAACCTAAATCTAAATACAACTCTAATTAAACCCTAGTCCTAACCCTCATTGAACCCTAAAGCTAACCTTGACCCTAACCCTAACTTTAATAAAACCTCAATCAAAAATCCTAACCATAACATAACCTTAACCCTAATTGAACCATTTTGAACAATAGTCTTAATTGAACCCTAGCCCTAATTAAATCGTAATCATAATCATAACCCAATTTTAAATAATAAGTGTTGTATAAGTTATTTAAAAATCATACAATAAAGTTATGTGTAAATCCTTATAATGAAAATCCTTTATATTAGATTGCATATTTAAGTTGCTATATTTTTGTATAATAATCTTTAGTAAATCTTTAAATTTACAATATTTAATTTTCTAATTTTAAATACATTAATTTAGAATTTAATTTTTATTTTAGAGTTAATTTAGAATTTTTAAAAAGAACAATTTCTTTTCATTAATTTATAGTTTTATTTTTATTTTATTATTAAAAAACCATTTTGCAATGATATCAAAGAATATTTTTCTTTTCATATTTTTAAATTTTTAAATTTACTTTTACATAGAATAGTAAATTTAGGAAAGTTCTTTCATACTTAATTTCCTAAAATTTTAGAAATTTATTTTTTTATGTTTAGTAATTTAACATTATTTTTGAATTCATTATTTTTATTGGAAAAAGATTAATTAAATAAATCTATATAAAATTCCTCAAAGATATCCTTTTTTTAAAAGATCTTGAATTTGAAAAGATCTTCAATTTTTTTAAAATTTTAAGTCTATTTATTTAGACTTATTTTTTTTATTATTAAGAATTTAGAAATTTAATTTAAATAAAATAACAAATTTACAATATTTCTTTTATACTTGATTTTTCAAATTTTAGAAACTCTATTCTTGTGTAAAAGAGTTTGAAAATTTCAAAACCGAATCTTTATCGTTTTAATAAAAAAAAATCTACCTTTAATTTAACCCTATCTCTAATATAATCCTCATCATAACCCTAACTCTTACTCTGATTGAAACCTAACTATACCTAACCCTAGCCCTAAACTTGAACTCTAACCACATCCTAACCCTAACACTTAGCAATAACCCAAACTATAAGCTTTATTATACAACCCTAATTGTAACCCTAACCCTAATTGTATCCTAAACCTAATTATAACCCTAATTGAATGTAAAGCCTAATTGAACCATAACCTTAACACTAACCCTTACCCTAATTGAACCCTAAGCCTAAGACTAATTGAACCTTAATTAAACCCAAACCCTATCATATGTGAAATGATTATTTATATCCAATTTAGCATGGAAAATATAAAAAAATACAACTATAGAATTTGAACATCTGTGAATTGTTATTGGAATACTTATTTTTACTTGAAATGTAATTAAATGGGAACTCTTTTTATGAATGGAAATATCAAGTTTAATTATAATTATTTTTATATTGGCTATTTTTAAATGTTAATGGTTTAATAGTTAAAAGTAAAATTATAAATACCCAAAATTTTGTGGCATAGCAAAATTTCATAATTATTTGATATTTTATTGAATACAAATATTTTTGCTACTTTAAATTGAACTCTAATACTTGTAATCAAGATCAAACTCTTTACAAAGACTCATATTCAAAAAAACTTGCAATATCAACACTAATAAAATTGTAAATTGTGTGATACACCTCATTATGTGAAGTTCGAACAATTATATAATGGATTAGATTAAAATACATAATCAAAATCTTCTTCAAATGTACTACTTATCTATTAAGATGGGGTATATCATTTAAAAAAAATAAACTTCAAACCATAAATATATAAAACTCTCTTGTTTTTAATAAATAATTTATGATTATTTAAAAATAAATATAATTAATCTCAAACATTTAAATAATAATCTATCTCTAATTTTTTTTCTAAACAAACATTTTAAAAATAAACTATCTCTATTTTTTTTAAAAAGCAAACATTGCTACTTTTAATACAGCTTTGTGCTTATTTTACTTTATGAGTGGTCTCTAAATATGCTGTCATGAACAGCTGCATCTAATCTATATAATATTAAAGTGAATACATTTTATTTTTATAAATAAAAATTATTTAGTTTTATAATTCCTCTTTATGAAATAAAGTAGATTAGTGCAGAGTTAAGGAAGAAAAACAGAATGCTAACGAATTAAGACTGAATTTATTGCAATTTAAGATAGCTAATCGACCTTACTTTGGGATCCTCCTTGAAATGTGTTTACTAAACAAAATAAAAGAAATCCGTTATAGAAAAGCACTATCAAGGACCATCAACATCAATTTTACGAAGTTTTGTTCCTATTGGAAGAAATTTTGTACATCTTCATTCTTATCTGGGTTTATAAATGGATTTTAGTTGTGTGAAGTGTTCCTTTTGTATTTGGTTGGGCATGGTTAACAGTGATTTGTAATCAACGCATTTAGCATTTAGGCATTTATTTTTGATGAATTATATGCTTTTTGTTGTATTTGTATTATCTTCTACTCAATCATTATTTTTGGAAGCTGAATGTTATGCGTTACTTTGTTGTTTTGAATTGCATAGATGGGTAATGTTATTATTTGCATTCCTATTATATCCCAAAGTCAATTACATCCATCTCTAAGCCCTAAGATTGATTTTGTACTTGCTTAAGTGGACCAATTCATATGACGGCTTAGTTAAATACAAAATCCCTTTTTTGACTGCTACTTGAAATGCATTTTTCAATCTTTAAAAATAAAGATTGCAGAATGCATTTCATGTAGCAGCACGAATAGAAAACCAGGAATACAGTTATATATAATGTGCTATAGTAAATTCGTTCTAGTAGAAAAGCATGTCACTTAAATAAAATTAAATGGCAAGCGACACCCACATGAGATCATTCTCAAAAATCTAATGGCAGACTTCGATCTCCCCTGGTTGATGTCCCAGTGCCACAAATTTCGCATGCCTTGCACTCCATTGCATTGTGTTCAAAAACTTACTTAAGGCATTAAACACTCATGATCAATTCTGTAATGACGTGTTACCTCCCCCTTTGAACACCCCTTCACCCTTTTGATGAGTAGGCTCTTGAACATGCATTAAGCTTTGAATTTCGTCACTTGAAGAAGGTGTTTCCAAAAAGGGGGCCTAAGGCTTCCAAATTAATCTTTAAGCTTAAAAAGTTACCCCAAAGACTTAATCTTATGATCTAAGGTCAAGAAAATACCACCAAACATAACTATAACACCTTAAATCACACTAAGACTTGGGTTTTCAAAATGTTATCACAACCATTGAACTATACATGATACTGGATGATAAAACAATATGCTTACTGACATGGCTAACCTGCGCACTCAACTGCAAACATTAATTCATCATCATAATAAAACAAGGCATGCGATTGCAACATGATATCTATGTAGAAGCATTTAAAAAAGAAAACTAAGCAGCTCATCACATTTATTCACCTTATGGTACTATTATTAACAAAATCAATTCCAACAAGACAATCATAATCACACTACATCCGATATCCACAAATCCATCTAATCACATTATCATATGCTCATAGAGTAATAATAACAAAATCATTAGATTAATACAATTAACCACATAACATCACAAAACCCAAATCGATAAGGCTCAACATACATGTAGAAGTGTACTATATTGTCTCTGATAACATCAGTATGTCAAAGCTAGAATCCATGATATCAAAATAGTCAAAATCAAAATTGTCTATGTAGATCATGACATAAATCATATAATCCCTAGTACTAAAAGATGGGTCTCACATGTAGCATTTCAATTATAAAAAATAACTTAGTTTAAGATACTAATTAACATCAAATCTTGCACCACCTCATTACACTCTGCATCAACAAATACTATTTTCAAAAAAAGATATTTCCCATTATCTAATTAAAAAAATATCAAAGATTTCATTAATTGAGAGGGGGATAATTTTATCTATCATAAAAGTTTATCTTATAATAATAGGATAAGATAAGAATTTTTAGTATTCTATCCCTTTCCTTGACCACTTAACCCTAGATTTCAACAATTAAAAGTTTCCTCCATTTTAAATATATATTTTAAATATTTTTTAATAAAATTAACTCCATAGACCTCATATATTATTTGAGACCAATAGAGGAAATTTAAACCTCAACAACCTTAAGATAACTTTCTAATTAATATTTTTTTCTCAAATATATTCCTAATACGCTTCTTATTCCACTTTCTTTCCTCTTTCTTAAAATTTTATAATATAATAAAAATATCTAGTGCACCCCTTCACCTCCCAACTCCACCAATTAGATAAATTTGATTCAAATTATAACCACATAAAATCCATATTAAATGAAAAACCTTTACAATTATTATCATGGCCAGTGTATAACCATATTTTCTAATGATCCAATCTTAGAAAGGATAATATTTTTACAAAAATATGAGTTGTAATAAAACTAGTGTAAATTTCTCAAAAAAATCCAATATTTCTCTAATACAAACCACTTTCAACCTCCTAGTAAAATACGTTAGGTACTCTTCTTTTAGGTAAAATATATAAAAAAATTTCTTGGGTACAATAGAATTAAAATTATTGGAGTTGATTCCTCAACCTTAAAGCTCCCAAAGATCACCTACAATGAAACAACTACCACAAAAAGAGAGAAAAAACAAAGTACTTTTTGTAATAGTCTAATATTTATTGATGCTAATAATAATAATGATATAATATATAATGGATTACCCTTGATAAAGGATAATAAATCATAAGTGAGGATTACATTAAATCATGACATGTCCTAATCTTATGACTTGAGACAAAAAAACCATATGACCTAGGTAAGCTCAAGTATGCTAGTGCAAAAAGGAACCCAATTAATTAAAAAACCATTTAGGAAATTGCCTTTTATTGTAACACCTTCCTTAAATGTAACTTAGGGAAAAGATCAAAAAATGCATAAAAAATAAGAAATGGGCACTTACAACTATGCTTAATGAGGTGCCCATGTACAAATAAAAATATATCTCACATCTAGAAAAAAGAGAAAGCCTCATGGGAAAAAATTCCTCTCTAAAAAAGAGATATACATGTATCTCTAAGGAACAACCTCCTTTACCCTAAGAATTGATCACAATTAAAGATAATGTGGCGATGCTAAAGGTTTAGCGAATATATTCATAACTTTCTCCTTAGTAGGAAAATATTCTAAGAAGAGATGATCATCATTGATGAGATGTAAAATGAGATGTATTTGTATCTCGATGTGCTTCATCCTTTGATGTTCAACTAGGTTGTGTGCAATATGATAAAGAATTTGGTTATCAAAAAAAAAAAGTGTAGAAATATTATGTGGAAGAAAAAAATATAACATAATCTGTGACAATAAAAAAACTTCATGATTGGAAAGAACTACACCTTGATTCTCAACCTCAGTGGATGATAATGCAATAGTGGTTTAATTCTTACAAGACCAAGAAACTAGACCAAAACCAAGCTAAAAGATAATCTCAAAAGTGGAATTTTGTGAGTCAAAATCACCTACCCAATCTAATTTGGTGAATCCTAGACTATCGTTGAATCTACTAGTATGTATTAAATTCCAAAGTATGTAGTGCCCCTAATATACCTTAAAATGTGCTTGGTTTTTTTTTTGGGGTGAAAGGCAAGAAGTCTGTATATATATTAATATAATATAATATAATTTATGAAATTGAAAAATAATTGATCTTGCTAGCCATGAATTGAAAACATAAAAGCTTCAATTGATGAAGCTCACACCACCGAATACATAAGGAACCCATTGGTCTATTGAGGAGACCCACGACAACATCCAACCAACGAAGCACAATCTCGCCAACAATCGCTACCTCATATGAGACATTGGGCCATCACTGAGGCAACAAGTGTTCTCTTGTTGATGAGAGCACCTCATACCGATGAAAAACCTCATGGACCTTAAGATAATACTGAACATAGAAGGGACCCATTGATCTATTAGGGAGACCCACGATAGACTCCAACTGATGAAGCACACTCTCGCTGACAACCGCTAGCTCATAAGAGACATCGAGTAATCACTGAGACAATGAGTGTTGTCCTGTTGATGAAAAATAGTAGGGAGAGCTTCACACACCACTGAACAAAGAAGGGGCCTGTCAGACTATTGGGGAGACCCATGATAGAATCCAGCTGACAAAGCTCACTCCCACCGAATACCCCTACCTCATAAGAGACATCAAGCCATCACTAAGACAATGTGTATCGTCCCGTTGATGAAAGCACCTCATGAACTCCACCCTGACCAGAGGGACATGATTTAGCAAATCAAGTCTCATTAATAAGCATACCATCAGTGCATCGGCCAGACACCATTTAGAATCCCATCGAGAGACTAACGTCACACCGATATAGAATGTTATTGGTCAATCGAGGAGATGAAATTCAAGGTCTCACCAACATGAATAAGTCTCGTTGAAAGAATGTTATCGGCCTATTGAAGAGACGTTCACCTGAGTCTCACTGATGTGCTAAGGTCTCACCGACTGGTGAATTAGGAAAGAGGGGCCGATCATACACACAAAGAAAATGACATAAGTTATCACTTAGGTACAACCAGAGACCTATGTTAACTGGTTAACATTAAAATAGAAACCTAATAGCTCAATGAACAAGAACGGATAGGGTTTAACTGATAAAACCCTTGTTGACCAAGAGCATATAAAATTCCATTCTGAGCATATTTTGTAACCTCCCAACTTGCAGAGTATATGATTGGAAAACTCTTGCGTTGAAAAAACACCACTTAAACTCCCATCGAAAAGATAAGGTCATGCTAATATAGCATGTCTTTGGGCTATCAAGAGGATGATCTCCAAGGTCTCTTCGACATGAACAAGTAACGCTAAAGGAGAATTTTTTCACTTTGAATGTGTAAGACCTCTCTTTGCATGTGACTAATACAACCTTAAATTGTTTTATATTTCTCCTAAGTAGATGGTTAGATATTTTGCGAGTGATATGAAGGTGATTGTCTAACAATAACCTTATAGTTTATTTTTACTTTATGTTAGATCATTGTTATTTACTTAATGAAGATGTATGTGCATGTGAATTATTGTATGATATTCGAACTTATAAGATGAATTTGAAATAAGATAATTATTGTGTTGTATTACATTGGAAGAGTAATTAGCTATGTAAATGATTCATGCATAAAGTTACAAAGATTCGATTTACAATTAATGTGGTTTATTATTATGTCTAACTGTATTTAATTATGTTGTGTAGGAAATTAAGTGAGTCAATGTGGGATTAACATTTAAGGTCAAGAATCGAATATGAAAATAGGAGGATAGATAAATGTTGGAATCGAATAAAATACATCTTTGGGAAGTTCTAAGTGTAGCCCTATTTGACTTAGAAGGGTTTGAGGTTTTATTATTGGTTGGGTGATTATGTTTGAGTAGAATCCAATTGTAGGACATGTGATGTGAGTTTGGTTGGGGTTGGAACCCTTGGTTAAGATCAAAATTCGTATGGATTTTTGTGTGGGTTTTAGAAAGGGATAGCTAAATCAATTTCCTTGGTTTTTGAACAAGAATAGACCCCTAGGACCTATACCTATGGGTTTGGAACCTTTTTGACACATGTGAACTTGTCCTTGGAATGTGAAAAGACCCCTCATAAGTCCACATTCATGAATGTGACAAATTCAAAAAGTGTTGCGGCTTGGTAAGAGTGACTTGTCACTCTCAACTTGCTACTCCACAAAAGTTCTTGGAATTGGCACAAGACTCACACATGTGTGAGCACTTGTGGGAAAGGGTGTAGGTTTGGAAGATCCCTATATATCTCAATAAGATGGAAGATTTGGGTGTTACCCACTTCTCCTCTTGGAGAACTTGAAAGGAGATGGTAGAAAGAATGTGAGGAGGAGATGAGTCTACCTCTTTGGAAATATAGTGATCAAGATGGTTTGGCTTGGTAAGGAAAGATGGATACAAGAGTGCAATCCCTTCATCTAAAAGAAAAGAGATAAGTTCTTCCTTATTCCCATTTTTCCCTTTTGTTTATTTGTTGTAAGAAGGTGGTATGTTGCATAGATCATGGTAGAAGCAAAGAGTAGGGAACCCATATACATGAAATTTGGTGCTATGTTATTCTTATTTCTTTGTAAAAATTTGAAAAGACTCCACGCATCATCTTGGAGCTAAGAGACTTCCTTGCTCGGGGGTATGGCGAGAGCCCACGAGGCTCCATGATGCCATTACGGTAGGGTGGAAAGCAAGCCTCATTCATATTTTTGTTAATCGTTTATTCCTAATTATTGTGTGAAATATTGAAAGTTAGTATTTTGTGGCAATTGTAAAAGTTGGAAATAGAGCAAGTTGTAGTGGTATTCCACTTCCCCAAATGAGCACTAAAAATGTTTTCCTAGTCTCTCTCAAGACTTAAATGTAATTTATCCTTGGAGATTAAATTATAAGAGAAATTGAATGGGGGTTTTACTTGTATTTATCTCAAAATGGGTGGAATAAATAAACATAAATCTCATTATGGGATGGATATTAGTCTGTAATATATATATGATTCCAAGGCCATACTCATTTTACTTTCAAGTGAAGTTTACCTTTCATATCCGGTTATCAAATAAACATTTATGTCATGGAAGGAGATCTAAATGACCACAAAAGTGTTTAATGGCTTGCACCCCTCTTCAAAGTGAGCTTGTGTATACACTGATATACATTCCTTGGTAACATAAGTTTTTGGTAAGCAAAAGTAGAAGAAAAGAAAAAGAGGTTAGGGTAATGCATAATAATAACAAGATATATAATGAGAATAAACAACATCACAATAATAGAAAAATAGTTGAATTTGTGTTGTAGGTAGGCTTCGCTCTATAAGGATGGAATTATTCACATTCCTTACCCTTACCCATGAGTAGATATTGTCATGTTACCGAAAACAAATTTTTAAGAATGGAAGCTCAGTATTCAACGGTTAACAAACAAAAAAAACACGATTCTTATAGAGCAACCGAGGAAGACTAATTATAGGCACCTTATGTGAGTGTGGGAGTAGCAAAACATATTTGAATGCATCGTTAGACATGATTTCAACAAGTAATATGGCAAGAATCTCATAGTTAAAGACTAAGGAGAACATCACCACTTTGATTATTTATCATATTAAAGTGTATACCATCCTTGTAAGTGAAAACATGTGCAACAGATGAAAGTTTGACAATTTCTCCCTTCCACATCCTGCATCTCTTTTGCTATCTGCTTCTTGTTGTCAAGTAGCAAATTTTCCAATAGGAAATGACCAGCTTAAGGAAGAATATTTAAATATTTATCTCTCTAATTGTCTTGCCTTCGAGTATCCCTGCAGTAGTTAGCAGGCACCATTACAAAGTTGTTTTCCTCATTTATATGCATACCTATGTGATTGACCACAAACTACATTTCTAAACCATCCTCTGAAAGCTAAAAAGGGCAGAACATTATGCTGGCATTATTTCTGAAAAAAAAGAAAAAAAGAAAAAAGAAAAAAAGAAAGTGATAAAACATGCATTGATTAACCATCACTCAAGTACTGGTGAATGGTTTTTAACTAATGTCAAACTTTTCTATTGGTTCTATCAATACATTTATTCTCTTACGTGTTTTGAGGGCTAAACTTTTAAATAAGAAATGAGGGGTATTGAATCGATCAGAGAGGTAGACATAAATTCCAGCTGTGGATGTACTGTTAACAGGCTAGTTTTCTTTTCAGAGGTTAAAATCAAGTGGTCACATCTACACACATTCTTAGACTTTCTACAATGTGATAGTTGGGAAACAGACAGGTCTGCTAAATCTTTACTGTTGACCAAATGCGCTAAAGAAACATATCCATGGGTAAATATATTTAATTTCAACCTGCAACTTTTTCTCGAAATTCTCGCTGCTTTCTGTAGTGAAGGTATATTTAAACCCTACACAACCTTCAAAGGGAAATGAATGTTCAACCACCAAGACGTCCAAGCTTACCAACGTTCTTTTTTAAAAAAGCTATAATAAAAAATATATAAATTTTTAATGTACCTTACTCTGGCGAAAATACTTCTGGAGAGTTTGCAGATCAGCCTGGGTATGTCAATAATGGCGCAGTACTCATGGAAACATTAAGCTACTTGTCAGTGTATTAATTCAAGTTGGGAGCCTAGGTCCTCGTGTTCCAATTTTCCGTTGGAATCATTAGTCACCAAATTTGTAACTCGAGTACTTTTAACTGCTTTACCATTTTGTAGAAATACGGGAGTTGATTTTATAATAACTTTTGGGTGGTGGTAAAATTTCACACTTTTAGTGATGCCTTAGTATTCGCCTCATACCTTTATTAAATTTAAAGAAAAAAAAAAAAGAGTTCCACAACACTTTTCCTCTCTGCCTGCGCAAGCATTCCAACTTCCAACCACTCTCCAATTTACTGTATCCACATAATACTTTGACATTTTCCATCTACTTAAATACACCCGTCATTAATTAATTTGGAAATAAAAGAAATCGTTGAGCACTAGTTGCTACCATTTCCGCTCCAGGAGAAAATGAATATCAAAAACAAAATTGATGGAAATTACAATTCAAGAATCCTTGGATAAGATATATGTAAATTAAAATTAACTCTCCCTTGTAAAGAGGGTAGGTGTTGAAATAGATATTTTCACCCTCTCGATATTTAGTGCAGTAAATAGTAAATGTGTGCTTAGATCTCATAGCATTTATTACGGGAGGTGTAAGTTTAGCTTTTTATTACCTTCATTTATCCAATGCAAAAATAGAAGACTAAATGTGTAATTCCTAAGCCGTTTAAATAAGTTTATTCAAAATTAGTTTGCATTGTCAAAAGGGCGTTGTTGTCAAAGAAGTCCTCAGCGACAGGGTTTTACCAAGCAGCGGTTACTAGGCAGCGGCAGGGATTTACCAGCGACAAAGATTTACTAGGCAGCGGTTACCAACAGTGAAAAAGTCAGCCGAGGCAGCGACAGGGAAAAGGGGAAAAGGGCACGCAGAAAGTCAAAGCAGGACCAAGGACCCCACAAGCTAGTGAAACAAAGCGGATTAGGATCACGGGAAGGCGTGGATAGTGGGCTGCGTTTCCAATAGGTCTCCCTGTCGCCTTTCCTTATTTTCTTTTATTTTAAAGTTTATTCTGTCTCTTTCTCCGTAAGAAGACAAACTTGCATACCCGCATAAAACCAAAACCACAACATTTCGAATAAATAAAACCACAACATTTCAAATGCATGAGGGTTAAACAAGGAGTTATGGGTGAGAACCTAGACCTGGCATGTCAGAGGGTCCCTCCAGAAGGGACACAAATCTCAAATACAAACCCATTCTCAATGCAGCTGGGAGCTTTAGAACATCTACTGGGCAATAGAAAATTGGAAAATAAACCCCAGATTCAGTTGAGTGATCTTTTTGCTCTTCTGGGTCAAAAAGGTTCAATATCTCCAGGATATCACATTCTGCAGTGGTCAAACGGGTGGTCCACTCTCTACCCTACTGTTCAAGATGAGGGTTTAGCGAGTGTTTGGGACTCCTGGCTTACAAGATCACATTTATCAAGCATATTGAATCATGTAAACATAGAAGAAAGGTTGATCTTGGTAAATGCAAAGTAATATAATGGGATTCTAAGACGCAAACAAGCTCAGAGACGGAAACTGAAACAAAATCAAAAGAAAAAATTCACTTGGATTTTACCAAAGGTTCATAACAGTAAGGCAGGTATATCTAAAGAAACATTTCAAAAAGAAGAGAAAACTAATCAAACTGAGTACGAAGGAAAGGGAAAGCTAATAGGAGACGCAGAGAGCCTTGGGTCAGGCATGAGTAAGATAGAGGGACTCAAGAACAAAAAGGAAGAGACCACTGCAAGCAAGGTCACTGAAAAAGTACCCACTGAACTTTATAGCCCTACGTCTTCACCACTTCTATGGTCCTCAGAGTTATATGTGGAAAAGCTCATGAGAATGAAAAATAGACTTGATGTTTTAGAAACAAAGGTGATGTTTGAGGACAGTAGATTTAAAATAGTTACAGAGTCCAAATGCAAGCTGGAAAGGGACAATAAAATACTGCAGGAGCAAATTTTAAATCTACAAGTTAACATGGAGAAGGGACAACAAGAACTGATCACTCTAAGGCATGAGTTAGATCAATTCAAAACAACTGAAAACAAGAAGCCAGAAGTGGAAGGAGGTGAAAACAAAATGGAATTAGAGTTGATTCAATCAGCATTAGTAGACCTAGAGAAAAAAGAGAATCAGTTAAGAGACCAAATAGAAGAGGACAAATCATGGTCACATGTGGTAAGTGGCTCATCAAGTGAGCAGCAAGTAATCATTGAGAAACAAGTCAAGAGGAAACTAAGGGAAGAAAAAGATAAACAAAGCAAGGCTACAAACATTATTATTAAAGGTTTGAAAGATTTTGGTGAAAGGGAAAGAACAAACATCCTAGCAAGGAACTTCCTTAAAGACGAGCTGAAATGGACAGGTTATATTCAGCAAGCAAATAGAATTGGAAAAAAAGATAGATGGTGGAAGGGATAGGCATGTAAGAGTCACCTTGAGAAGCTTAGAGGATAATAATAGAATTCTAAAAAATAGAGGGTTACTTAGAGGCACACATATTTACCTAGACGAAGATTTGACTTTCAAGCAGCAGGAAGCACAAAGGAAAGAATGGGAGAAAGTGAAAACAACAAGAAATGAAGGAAAGTGGGCATGGTTGAAGAATGGGAAAGCCCAAATTGGTGATCATTTTTCAAACAAGAAATAGGAATTGGGGGCCCCACAGGAATACTTACGTGTTGTAAGTTGGAATTGTAGAGGATATCCATGGAGAAGAGGACCTGGATTGGGGCCCATAGCAAAAGGTAAAGATATTATCATTCTTACCAAAACACATGAGCATGAAGGCTGTAAAGTCCTAGATTTTGAAGGGTATAAGAAAGTCTCAGTTTGGAACAAAGGGAATGAGTCAGGCAAAGGTCATGGAGGAGTTACAGTGCTAATAGGTGAGAAATGGCAGGGAATTGTTGAATTTGAAAAAGAAGACGCAAATAAACAGTACATATGGCTGCAAATAATAGAAAATGGGGTGACTTTCAGATTGGCTGCTTGTTACTTTGCTCCAAAAAATTCTAAGTTCTATAAGAAGAGAAATTTAGACAACGAAGACCCGTATGCCTCACTAAAAATAGATATATCTATTTTTAGCGCAATTGGTGATGTTGTCTTAATGGGTGACTTTAATGCAAGGATAGCTAATAATCGGTCTCTTCAGCTGAGCAGGGAAGAAAAAGGGGAGAACAATCCTCTATGGTTAGAGGAAGGTGGAGATCAATATTGGGAAAGAACATCCCAAGATGACAATGGGGATGTGACCCCGTTTGGGACAGAATTACTTGGGCTTTGTAGTCTGTTTGGCATGGTTATTTGTAATGGGATGAGATATTGGCCAAAGTCGAGGGGTATCACTTGCAAAACGTATAATGGACAAAGTGTGGTGGACTATGTGATTTGCTCCCAAGGTTTTGTCTCTAGATTGCTAGAGTTTGATATTGAGGACTGCCCTATTGGGATGAAATCTGACCACTTATCTCTTCTAGTTAAGCTCTGCATGTCCCCAATCAGCCAGTACATTAAACAAGTTCAACACATGCAAAATAAAACCCTCCCCAAGGGTAAAATCCTCTTGAATAAAGAAAATAGAGAAATATTTAACGTTGTTCTTAAACAACATTTCCATGATTTAAAAAACAACGAAGAGGTCAAAGCAACAAAAGATGGGGACATCCACATCCACAGCAATTCGCTGATCCCAATAATTCACAAGGCTTTAAATGCATGCAAAAGGTCCCACCCAAAGATGAGGGTTGCAAAC
>VDFB02105785.1:368768606-368868258 GCA_007258455.2 Sequoia sempervirens
ATTCCAAGAACATTAGTTATGAGAATTTCAAATAGAAGCTCAAAAACTGGAAATGCAAAAGTTTTAAGTGTTTGTAATTCTTTTGGATGTGTTAGGAGATTGCACTAGAGGGCTCAAGATATGGTCAACATGCATTTTAGTCAAGCTGAACTGGTTAACATGCTATAGACTAAAGAAAGTATTCACGGGTCAATGTTTAAAGAACTAATAAGTCAGATTTCATTAAAATTCCCAAGCCATATGATTTCCAATAGGAGGCTGAATCACAAGATTTAAAAAGCTTTTAAGGCTTTGACCTTACGCTATTCTATAAAAAATATCCAAAATTAAAAACACATTTGATGATTAGTGTTTTGCCAATTTCCTCTTTAAACATTGTACAAGCCAGAAACAAAGGAACACAATACACGGGGTACAACCTTCACATTTAATGCAAGATTATGAGAAAGGATGCCCAAAACAAGCACGGTTGAGAGAACATGCAGTGAAACTAACAAAATGGTTGAGAGCCAAGTAAACTCAAAAGGTTGAAGCATAAACAAGACATGTTAGAAGAAAAACAACGAAATAAATCTCTTCAATATTAAATGCATTTTGATTTTTTTCTCTTTTGCAGAATAGTGACAAAACTAATCTTAAGAGAAAGATAAGAGCAACTTGCATCTGTAGCAGGTAGATACACTTGAGGAATAGTTATTAGTCATCACCTAATAAAGGATGGGGCGTTGCTGAGCTTCCTATTTTTTATTGTGCCCCCCTACCTTATTAAATCAACATTCAATAAAATATTGGTGATATGCAACAGATAAAGTGCTCTGTCTTTATAGTGGTGAGAAATAAAGACCAAAGGAAGAAGTGCAACCTTTAAATCCTGAGTGATATTTGATTTGCCACCTACCCATGAGAAATTTTCTTAACAAAATTGAATGCCTATATATCAGCAAGTAAATAAATTGTAGATAGAAAATCTCATGGCATTATTCACGAGGTACATATGCCAAAGATGAGGCAAAGAAAAGACTAGGGAAATTATTTGATAGAAGGCGAATCTCATAGGAATGCAATGATTGCAAGACCTATGCAAAAGGTGTAAGGAGTTTCCAAGCAAATGCAATATATTAGTAAGCATAAAAAGCTAGTGAAACCCACATCCTTTGCCTATATGTGAGATAAATGTGTAGACCTATGGATTGGGGAAGGAACATTTTGCTGCCTCTATATCAAGGCTGACATAACATTAAAATAGGGACAAACTCGTGCTAGAGAAGAGATCATAACTAAATAAAGCATTTTAAAATGATATCCTTTACATGATGTTTCTAGAAATGGGTGAGAGCGATGACATTTCCATACTTATGCTTGATTACTTTATTAAAATAATTTTGACAAAAGAAGCATCTAAATAAAGAACTCATCTATCACTCATACAAATAATTAGTCTAAAAAAAACAAATGAAAGCTACTGCAAAATATCTCCATGATTGCATGAACATATGTAAGTTTCAATTGATACAAACAATAAATTACATAAAATTATTGAACTTTGAATATCTATTTATGAACTAAGAGCCCTCCTTCTAGCGCCATTTTCTGAACACCTTAAATCTACACACAACCTATTCCTCAATACTTATTAGCAATGGGTTAGTTTCTAACTATACAAATCTACAAATGTTCCTATGAAATAACATATAAGGCTCCAAAATGCAAACAAATGACAAAGATGATGAAAACACATATAGAAACATGAAATATACCTATTCAATAGTGGATTGGTGTCACTTTGTTGTGAAAAGTGACCCTTTCCCAACCCTTGACAAATCAATGTTGTAAATAATAATGGGAAAAATTAGCTCTCAATGTGAAGAGAGTAACTTTGCATGAGATTGTGGATGCTAAAATGAGGAATGAGACCTCCAATTTATAGAATATCAAGTTGGAAGAATGCCCAAAAGAGAGAAATGTGGGACAAAGATTCAATCAATAGGAAGGAGCCACTTGTCACCATGTGAGTGGATGGAGGATGTGTAGGTTTTGGTCAATGTGCCAATAAATGACATTAGTTGGCCTTTTCAAATTTCAAATTTGGCTTGTTGGAGGGAGAAAAAGGGACTTAAATTCCAAGTGGGGGACATGTAAGAGGGGAGTTAATGCCATGTTGGAAGGGACAAGTCAACTTGATTTGAATTCAAACTTGGGGAATATTCTCCAAAGATGCCTTGTTGAGGGAAAATAAGGATTTAATAAATGAATTAATTGATTTATTTGTGCTAGTGGGAAAATCTAGAGAATGTGACATGCATTATATTAGATTTAATCTTGATTTAGTTAATTTAAAAGAGGATTAGGTGATTTGACTCATTTGACTTAGATTTAAGGATTAAACTAAATCAAAAGTAGATGAAAGATGATTTCAAATTTAATTAAATAAAGATTTGATTTATTTAATCAAGGAGGGTGATGTTAGGATCAAATTAAATAAATTTGATTTATTTAATTTAAATGGATGACTTTAGAGATTGAATTTAATGAACTTGATTTATTTGATGAGTGGACTTGATTAAATGCAATATACAAATTTTGCATGTCTACAATAGCCAAGTCCATTCTTTTAGTCCATTGGTCCCTATTCTGGTACAATATCAGATGACATAGTAGGGAATATTGTCTGAATGTAATAAGTGCTCTATCCTCTATAAATTTGGAGAATTAATCATCTAACGCCTTCTCAAGGTATGAAGTAAAGTATTATTCATTATTAGTTTCAGGGTTTTGAATTCTCATGGCCATCATCATTAGGCCTATTGGAATTTTATCTTGAGCATCTATCCCCAACACTTGTTAAAGAGCTAAATATGTATTCACAAAGTAATACTAAAAATATATCACATTAAATGGTTTAGTAGTGTTAGTAGAGATGGGGAATGTTCTATTACCAATGCCTCTTTTCATATATAGGGGTACCTCATCACTTCTATAAGTCATTTTTAACCTAGCATAATCCTCCTCACTTTTCTGTAGGTCTATCTTCATCAGAGCCTGCTTGATTAAGCCAAAACACTCAATGATGGCTTTTCTGGTTACTTCTACCAATACTATGTCATTTGGTAGCTGAGTGATAGTGTTTGGCTATCAATCTGATAAATTCTACATCAACAAACACATTTGGGACAATCAACCTTGCTATATCCAACATCCAAGCATTTAAAACTGGAATCTTCTCATTTCTCTTATTGTAAAAATACAAAAATAGGTCCCATCCATATTTGGAAATGAGGGAATCCCTACAACTTTGTGCAATGTCCACGAGAAACTTCTTATTACCCTCTTTAGTAGACCCTAGAAGTATATCTAATATGGACTAATGGAGTGATCTCTTCTTTACTTTAGGCTCTTCATCTTTAATTTTAGGCTAACTATCTTTTACTTATGATTGTTTTCTTTTAGGAGGCATGTTTCAATTTTCTCTACTATGGCTTCAGATGACAAAACCTTGAAAGATTTTTTATATTAACAGAGCTCTTTTAGAGAGTTTTCACGCACTTAACTGAGTATTTCATGCTTGCAGGACTTCTCCTTCTCATATCCTTAGCTCAGGCCATGCTAGTGCATTGCAATTGAGTGCGATATTGGGAAAAATCACTTATGTTTGGATGGCACGATATTCATTCATATTAATTTTGGAAACCCTCAATAATTTAGTAGCATTTAATTTTGGAAATTGATGTGATTTACTGTAAATTGTAATGATGCCACATTTACCACACTATCGCTTTGCTCAAGGCTTCTTGATATGGGGTTGTGGTGTATACTTCTCTACCGCATATGTTGCTCACCTTCTTGGCGGTATGGCAGTGTATGCTTTTGATCATTACTTGAAGAGTGTCAATGAGACAATCTTATTTGTCTTACCTATATCTCAATGTCTCATCGACATTAGATCTTATGTTCCTCTAATGTTGATTGCTAGTGTCAATGAGACAAGTTAATATCTCTTTCCGATATGCCACTATCTTATCGATATTTTCCTTCGGCGGTATTTCTTTATATATTGGTGTAACTCTACCATGTCAAGGAGACTTGTGATTATCGCTACGGTATAGTGGTGTTTTTCCCTTCCCTTCAGCTGTTTACCGCACTACTTCCTTGCTCAAGGCTTCTTGTTGCAGGATTGCGGTGTATACTGCTCTACTGCATAAAAAATGCTCACCTTCATGGCGGTATAGCAGTGTATACTCTTGATAATTACTTGAAGAGTTTCAATGAGACAATGTTATTTGTATTACTGATATCTCAATTTCTCATCGACATTACTTCATTATATCCAAGAGTTGTGTTTCACCGAGCACTTGTAGATATACCTTGTCAATGTGACATAAGCAATTCTCTCCTCGATATTCCTGTATCTTGTTGACGTTTCACTATTCACATCATCGATGAGACATATAAATAAGTCTCTTCGACATAGGGGTGTCTAAACTAGCACTAAACCTGAAGCTAAACGCGAAGCTAAAGTCAGAGCTAAAAATGGTGCTACACTCGAAGCTAATATCGGTGCTAAAGATGATGTTACTCTGGATGCTAATTAGTGCCTAAATTAGTGTTGAATTGTACTAATCAATGTAATAAATGCCAAAAATTATGCCATCCTGATAAATAGCATCGACGTTTTCAAAAAGTTGTCAAAAAATACATTAAAACAGTGGGTTGAAGCAAAGAACGGAGCAAAAAGTGAAGCAAATCATAGCGATTTGTTGTAGTGAAAGGCTACCAAAAGGAAATTATTCAAAGCTATAGATGAAGAAGATTGGGCCATGTAGGGTGGTCCACAAATTTGGAGCAAATGCCTATGAGATAGAACTCCCTCCTAGAGTGGCTATCTCTCCAATTTTTTAATGTTTCTAACCTTTATCCTTTCAAAGGATCTATGATTGTAGGTGAAGAAGTAGGTACATCAAGAGTTCCAGATGTTTTTCAATGACTTACCATCAATTCTGTCATTGAAGCTTGAATGCATTTTGTGATGTATTGTTCAAGATCAATTCAAGTACTCAAAGGCATTATCTTCCATCAAGAATCATGATCAAGATCTACATCCATTGAGGCGACTTCATGCTTGTTTGTAGATCTACAAGGTTTCAAACATGGTTCTATTGTTTCATCTTATGTTGCATGTTTCATTTCATTCATGATTCACTTCTCATTAAGGTTTAATTACCAAACTAGGGGTTTGATCGAGGAAAACCCCCCATAAGAAAATTAATACAATATTCTATTTTTTAGGTCTCTAGCAAGTTCAAATCTAGAAAAAATGTTTGGAAGGAAGTGCAAAGATAGGAGAATAGATTCAGATCTTGACATTCTGAAAAAGTAGAATGGGACTAATATGCCACTTGTGGCATATGAGTCATAGTATAACACTTTTTTCCAGATTTTAGAGGATTCAAAATTGTCATTGTGAAATTCTAGTTTCTGGCCAGAAACCCTAAACTGGGACTAAATCACCCCTATTCGTGTGTGAGTCCCATTATGCATTAAAATTCATAATTTCTAGAGTGCAGACCTTGTTTCAAGTATCTTCATTTTTCCATGTGCCCCTTTGTCCTTTCTCAATTCATTATTCTGATTTTTAGTTCATTAACTGAAGTTGAATAGTTAGGTTTGCATATCATTTGCATCTTCTTCTTTCCAAGCCTTTCCTTGGTGGTGAACTCTCTTTTTGTCTTTAATCACACCCAAGGAAACCATCCTAACCATCTAGCCCCCCTCCCTCAATCAAGCCAATTGGTTGAGGGATCTTGATTTCCTTTAATGAAACTAAGTGAAATAGGAGGAGGAACCCTAATCCCCCTTTAGTTCCATCTCCCAAAAGGTGGAACACTATTTTTGAGGTTTCACTTAGTATTAATATTACTTTTATCTTCAATCCTAGGGTGATCCCACAATATTGGTTGACAATTTTTGTCCAAACTAGACATTGAAATATTTTTTCTAACTAAATCTTCACTTTCGGGCACCTATATCGGCTAAATTGTGAGGAATTTGAAGATGATGTGAACTATTGATTTGTGAAATTTTGTCTATAGATTCTAAATATATTTTTTTCAAAGTTTTTTGAGTCAAATTACACTTCTTTTTCCATCTCCTTCGAAAACTAGTTTTTTTTAGAAAACAACATTTTTAAGGAGTGACACTCACCGTATAGCACATAACTTTTTTTCCATGAAGGATAAAATTCTAATTCTTTCAAATTTAGATTTGTAACTCTAATATCTAGTGCTTCCAATTGGTTAGATATTTTTTATTGAATATTTTTTCTTTAATCAAGTTTTGAAGTCAAACCAATTATAATTTAGACATAGGTAGACTGTATAATGCACAACTTTTTTTGTATGTATTGAAATTCATTTTTCTGTTGGATCAAGGACTTCAATATCTGGTGCACTCATGTTTTTCAATTTTTTTTGGTAATCTACTATTTTTCCACATGTGTAGAATAGAGAACTTGATTTTTGGTGGAAAACCTATGTTTTATAAAACTTAAAAATAAATACATAATAAAACCAAAACACATTAAAATTATAGTTGTTGGATAGCTCGTTCCAAGGACTACCTGATTCTAGTTGGGTTTGTGAAGTCTCCTCCATTTTCATCCTCAACCCAAGCTTTGAAGGGAAAAAATTCTATTTTTTTGGTGCCAAAGAGCAGAACTGTGGGAAAAGGGGGGTTTGCTCGAACTAGGGGGTTCAAACAAATCCCCAGGGGTTTGAGTGAACTAGGGTTCATTCGAACCTTTCAAAAAGGGGTTTTCATTGTGTTTTTTGGTGGGATGGTGGGAACTTGCATTGAATGGGTTTGCTCGAACCCAAGTTCTAGCGAACCCTCTTTTGGTTTTTTCAAACCTATTAGTTCGCTCAAACCCCAAGATTGAAAATGTTTGGCATGGGGTCATTTTTTTAAACTTTTCCTTCCTCACTCCAATTCTAAACCACTTTTGTGGGTTCAACCCCTAACTTTACTCATAATATTATTTATAATAATAGTGGTGATAATCCTATCTCATCATAGTACTAATATTCTTTAATACTAATTAATGATATTAATATACCATTATAATGTAATTTTATTGAAACCTACCTCAACTAGAATTTAATTGAAACCTACCTCAACTAGAATTTAAGTATCATGAAATTAATTAAAATATCATCATTCTCTTTCTTTTCTTTTAATCTTACTTGTGTCCCACTAGCCATAATTTAAATCTTAATGATAGATAGTAATTATAAATGGCTTTGAAAACTCACTATTTAAAATTTGTTAATAAATAACAATTGATATCTAACTTACCCCATCTAGTTGTATTTGTTTAATATATATGTATATGTGTGTGAGATTGTTAAATTATTTTAAAATGAATATATGTATATAAATTATATTTTAAAATTTGTTAATAAATAACAATTGATATCTAACTTACCCCATCTAGTTGTATTTGTTTAATATATATGTATATGTGTGTGAGATTTTCATTTTTGTTATTTTTGCATGCAAATCATTTCTATTTTTTAAAGTAATATTTATTTAGTTTATCATTTTAAAATTAAAAAAAATATTTAATAAAATAATTTAACAATTACTAATTGTAGTTTTAGAATAAATTAAATAAGTAATATTTAAATATAAAGCAACCTTTCTATTTTATTTTTTTGCATGCAAATCATTTTATATTCTAAAATTAAATGACATTCTAATTTCAAAAAAAATCATAAAATAAATCTCTATTTCTAGATTCGCCATTAACACAAGAAGCATTTTTGGATCTTCCTTTTTGTAGCCATGCGCCACTAGATTTGCCTCTCCTCCCTCTAAATCAAACATGTTCTTCTTGAACCCCTTCACAACCGCCCCACCGGACCACACACAATAACTGTATGTAAAGTAGGTGATTCAACCAAATAATAATAAAAAAATTGGAATAAAAAAAAAAATTGTAATAAAAAACAAAAAAAATGAAGAAACTTCATACCTCTATGATATCCATCCAAGCTACTTCATAAGTTGTGCCTGTCACATTCGTAAAACAAATATATAATATATAACAAAGATATCAAATCTACTTCATAAATTGTGCCTGATATCAAATCTATTAAAAACTGTTACTGCATGAAATAGTTTGCATGCTAGAATCAGTGGCAAAAATATACACGTGTTAAATGGAAACATCACTAAATTACAGGAAATCCTACAAAATCTTATGTATTCAGAAGCCCTAAGGAATTTCTCCCTTAAAAATTCGTTTTGGAAGTTAATGAAGAGAATTAAGATCATTGTCAGATATGAAGAGAATTTAGAAACCCAAAAATTAATGTTTGCATTTAAAAAAATCTAGTTCCTGAAAGCTTTCTTTGATCATTCCCCAAAAAATTGACAATTGGAAACCTTATTTTCAACAACCAGTATTGAATCACCTAACAAAAATGCCATCTGAGAAACCATGTTCTTAGAATGAATATTCAACCGAAAGCTCTATTCTTAAAAAAACAACATTCAAGTATACCAAACAAAATGCCCTTAAAAAATCACAAAGAACAAATTCCATTTTTTCTTGTGTCAATTTTCTCAGAAAACCCCTTCTTCTACTTAGCATAGTAAATTAAAGATTTTAGTAACAAATGTAGATGATAACCAAATTATAAACTATATAGGAAGAATAGAAAATGAACATGTTACACCGCTTATCAGATCTGTAAGTTTAATAAGAACATATGAAATCTCACAATGAAAGCCAACCATCCATGAGCAATGTCACAAGAGGGGAGAAAAGAAGAGAAAATCCTCCAAGGAAGTTTTTTTAATTGCCAAAGTATTTTTAATGATAAGAGAAGAAACCCACTATTTTTTCTTGTTTTATCATCTTCCATCTGCTTACAGGAAAAAAACATAAAAATTTAGTGAAAATGAACTACACCTAATCTTATCATTGTATTCTATAATATAGAAGACAGTGTCACCATCTTTTCAATGTAGAAAAAGAATAGAAATAAGCATTTGAATAAATACGCCGAGCTCAAACTTGTCGATAAAATCAACTGTGAACACACATCATTCTTCTCAAATGATTGGTCTACACGCTACAGGACAACCAAGTACATTTTGGCATAGTATGACTCTTGTTCAACATGGCAAAGCTTTTGTCCATCTCCTTCTCAGACATGCTCTTTCGTGTTGAGTCTAGAAAAAGAGAAGCATTGCATGACTATACATTGTGGAGAAAAACACACACTATTCATTACTGTTGAAATGAGTGTAGGTCTTGGTTTATATGTATATTACATGATATACATAGTAGTTTTTTTAATAAAATTTCATCAAAATTAATGTTCATATTTTTCATCAAAATTAATGTTTATATTTTTAAATCTAATTTAAATAATTTATGGATTGGTATGTATTTTAATTTTCTAGTTTAAATTACTTATATTTTCATAAAAAATAATTACATTGAATTTTATAATCATTAAAATGATATTTAATAAATACATGTATGCTGATTTGTGTAGTGTCCCTTTAGTTATGACACTTTTTTTTAGTTTGATTCAGCTTGATAGATAGATGCTTTAGTTGATTATGATACTATGTTGTTTTTACACTCTGTGCATGATACATTTGACATTCTGATTATCTGGTTGTGTTTGTGAGATGATATTGTGATAGACACGTATGTGATATGGATTATGTTGCTTATGAGTTTTTATGTGGTTATCATGTTGAAATGGTTGTTTATGATATATGATGCTTGTCAGTTTCGGTGAAGAAGATACTGTAGCATTACTCATTCGTGAGTACCCTGCTATGCTACGATTCTTCTTCATGTTTTATTTTTTTTATATAAGTTTATATGTTTAATAGTCATGTTTCATGCAGATACAGGTATCAGGTATCGGCTCCACCTGCTTGTCAGGTCTGAGCGTACCCTAATTCAATGAAATTATGTTGATTCAGAAGTAATTATGATAGGTCCTTATTGAACTATCATTCTTCATTGAACGAGTACCTATTTGTTACCCTTCCTTGTTGTCAAGTCCATTTCTGTTGTTTCATACTTGCCTATGTGGTTTTGTTTGGGAATTGATTATTATAGTTAAATGATTAATTGTTTAAATGTTTATGTTTATATTTATCATTTAATTTATTAATTTAAATTAAATAAGTTATTTACTTTAAATGTGAAAGTTAATTTTTTTGAAAAAGTATTTAATTAAATTAAATTGTTGATTTATTTGTGCAAACAAGAATTATGTGGAAATAGATATTTTATGAGAAGATGTTTTCAACATGTTATGAATCTTTGATTTGGAGTTGAAAATGTGATCTGATGTTAAAAGGGTAAGTTAGAACTGATTGATCAATTATGAATGCATAATTGACTATCTATTAAGTTTTATGATTGAGAGTTAATAAAATGCATTAAAAGCTTTTGGGGGTTGCAATTTTTGGGATTTCATGGGAATAATCTAAAATAATTTTCACGACAGCAGTTTTTTAAGAATATTTGCATGGCAGTTGTTTTGGAAGAACTTGGATCTTAGATTTTGTTTGCAAGCATAATTTTGAGCTGGATTGTCTTGGATTACTTTGTCAAGATTTGGTGAATTTAAGCGAAATTGACAGAAGCTTCAAAATTTGTTTTTAGCTAGCCACCAACCTATAAACAGGTTTTCTTCTTTGGTTTTAAATTCTTATGCTGAATTTTGAGAATATGATGTTGAAATTTTTGTTGTTTTATAAAGGAATTTTCTTGTTGAACCTACACAAACAATAAAAAAACAAATTAGAAGAGTATCTGAATTTTTAAAGTAAAAAGGAATAAAACGTATTCTGTAAATACACTAATTCTGGATCTGAATTTGTTTTTAGTTTGGTTATGAATGTTTCCACGTGCATATAAGCATACGCCTAGTTTTATTTAGATTATTTCATATTAGAATCACCTTTATAATCTACAAAATAAAAATGCATTTTCCAACCATGCGATTCTACATGAATAAACTTGCATATGGTTAGAAATTTGCATGTTGAATCCATTCGCTACACTACCCTTTCCTTTCTGTTCAACGCTGGTACCAAGCTTATGTTGTCTTTAAATTTTGAATTCTTTTGGAATCCGCTTGAGTATATAACTCCAGATCGATGTTTGTTTGTGCTGCTTGAAATGAGTATATTGTGTTATTGAGAACAGGTTCTCTAAGTAGTCATCAATCCATTGGTTTTGTCATATTTGTTTGCATGTTGAATTTCACTTTAATTCATGAAGGATGCTAGGATTTACCCAATTTCTATGTATACTGGCTAGCGATATGTGCTATGATTTTGGCCTGTATTCTTACCATACTTTATTCCTTCCTCTATAATCCCTTTACGCGGCTAGTAAACCCACTATTTATTTATTTCTTTTCCTTCCTAGACCTTCTTGTGTAATCAGTGCTAATATCTTCTCTTTGGTTGCTTTCTGATCACAGATTGTGGGGAAGATTTGAAAACGTCTGGTTATTTCACTTTATACCTCTGCCATGGGATTTGTTTCACCCCCACATCTTCATCTTTGCTCTATGACTTTGTATTATCGTTGTATTCTTTGGAGCTAACCATTAATCTCAAAAAAATATATTAAAATTGGAATATTATGGCATATCTATGTTGATACCTAAGTTTGTCTTAAAATATTTAGAAGATAATATTTACTGTCAACGTATATCTACAATTTATGAGATTCTTTATGCATGCCTTGGCATCACCTTGAAGAACCCCTAAATTATTAATTTGATAGCCGAATTCATTTTGGGAATTTGTCAATAAACTTGTAAATTTTAGCACCGACCTTCACCCTTATTTCCTGATCATATGCATGTCATAAACGACTTTATTTCCTGCTAATTATTCCATACAATATGCATGGCACTTAATGAATTCTAAATATTTTATCTTCCTGGCTGTAAATTGTGAGCCTTAGCTTGATATAAGCTTTTCTTTGAGTTCGTTTGAACACATTTACACGTGTGGAATGGTCTGTAGTAATGGTTGTATTTAAAACCTCCTTATATTTTAGTGAAATTGGTTAGAAATTATATTTATTGCAAAGCATGTTACTGAGTTTTAGCAGATTACATGCACCTATCTATATGCATGATAAATGTATATCTATGTTTTAGATTACTTCTCCTTAACTCGCATTGAAAACATCATCTTTATAATATTTTTGTATAATTATGTCAAGAGGTATAATTGGAATTCATTTGATATTTCTCAAAATTTTGATTTAAATAATTAAATTTAGCATATTGTGAAACAAATAAATGACTACGAGCAATCTAAATATTTTAATGTTTCTTTTTAAGTTAAATTGGGTTATTATGTGTGTGATAGGGCAAAAATGAGTGTTAGAATACGAACAACAAACAAAAGAGAGCATATAACAACTAAAAACACCCTACACTTGGGTGAAGCCACAATAGTGGTTTACAATTGAAGTGAGGAAGGAAAACTCACAAAAAATGAATGCATGGCAAAAAAATTGATTTTAGGGGTTCGTACGAACCTATTGGTTCGACCGAACCAATTATTTTTATCAGTTAACCAGTCGTGTGAACAAATAGTATTGATTCTTGACCCAAGGACCTTAACAATGGAACATTATTTATCAAGGGCTTTGACATTTGGCAATGATTTAGCGAGAAAGGTTGTGGAATAGGTTTGATTATGTCTGACGTACGTTCCACATGCAACTTCAATTATTCACTCAAATAAATATAATCATTGCATATTTGCAATGTAAAGAAAGGCCCTGTCCCCATCATCAATCATACTTTTTTTTGTGTGGTTTTTTCATGGCTGGGGTCCCTTTATTGAATTGGGTTTTGCATTTGGAAAGTGATGCCATTGAATGGATCCTCAATATTTTGTTATACCTTTTCATTTTCTTCGAGCTTAAGCCAGGGCGATGCGGACTCTTAACAAGCAACATTCAAGTCTCATATTTTAAATTCTTTGAAACATGTCCGACTTCGTACCAGCAAGAATATATGATATTATTTATTCAATAGTTTTGGATTATTTATTTTTTTTTTCACGCATTGTAAAAGAGATGAAATCCAGCCAGAAACAAGATGTAGACAAAGAAAATTAGGAATTCAGTTGAAGATATAGTGTAAAGAAAGAACTAAGAAAAATAAAAATAGAAGGCATTAAACTCTGTCCACTCCTCATAAATCAAGTAAATCGTGGCTTTCAAGGAGACTAGATTTTAATCAATGTTGTTTTCCATCAATGTTTTCCACTGACTTACTTTTCTTGGAGTGGCCTTCATTCCTTTCTTTGTGCATAATCTTCATAAGCATAATCATGCATTAAGGTTAGCTTTGCTTAATTTTATCAAGTTGTTGACAAATTCTTTCAATTCACTAAATTTTATTTAATAAAGAGAATTGTGGACTCGTAAAACATTCATTTGAAAATGAATGTTTTATGAGTCCACAATTCTCTTTATTAAAATAAAATTTAGTGAATTGAAAGAATTTGTCAACAACTTGATAAAATTAAGCAAAGCTAGCCTTAAATGCATGATTACGCTTATGAAGATTATGCACAAAGAAAGGAATGAAGGCCACTCCAAGAAAAGTAAGTCAGTGGAAAACATTGATGGAAAACAACATTGATGAAAATCTAGTCTCCTTGAAAGCCAAGGTTTACTTGATTTATGAGGAGTGGACAGAGTTTAATGCCTTCTATTTTTATTTTTCTTAGTTCTTTCTTTATTGTTTGACAACTTCTTATCTTACTATTTGTGAGATTCCTTAATTGAATCTTTGTTTTGTCTACACATCTTGACTTTTGCAAAAACAAGATTTCTTATTAACTCTTTTAATAATGCAATAGAAAACAAATATCAATAATCAAAAACTATTGAATAAATAATAAATCAATACCTAACTTCTTTCTTATAATTTTGAAGTCAATACATTGTTTTCAAAGAATTTTTTTTATTAGAAAAGATATAAGTTTTTCAAGAATTACTGCATGAAGCTTATTAAAACAAATCACATCCCCTTGGCCAAATTGGCTCAAATTCAAGCTAACAAGAAAATAAGGCCAAATAATAGCAAAAATACATTGAGATCCATTCAATGTATGGCATCACTTTCCAAATGCAAAACCCAATTCAATAAAGGGACCCATAGCCATGAACTTGAAAACCAAGACACAAAAAGTATGATCTCTTGATGGGGACATGGCCTTTCTTTACATTGCAAATGTGCAATGATTAAAGATATTTAAGTGAATAATTGAAGTTGCATGTGGAGAACGTAACATAAGACATAATCAAACCTATTCCACAACCTTTCTCGCTAAATCATTGCCAAATGTCAAAGCCCTTGATAAATAATGTTCCATTGTTAAGGTCCTTGAGTCAAGAATCAATACTATTTGTTCACACAATTGGGTCAAGAATCAATACTTTCCTGCCAAAAAACCCATCAAAACCCCTTATAGAAGGGGGGTTCGAATGAACCAGGGTTCACTCAAACCCCCTTTATTCCTTATCCCCCCTGAGACAAAAAAAAAACTTGAATTTTGGCACTTCGGAGCTCGGTTTGAGGATGAAAATGGAGGAATATTCACAAACCCAACTGGAATCAGGTAGTCCTTAGAACAAGCTATCCAATGAATATAATTTTAATATGTTTTGGTTTTATTATGTATTTGATATTTTAGTTTTATTAAACATAGGTTTTCATCAAAAATGAAGGTCTTTGTTTTGCACATGTGGAAAAATAGCAGATTATCAAAAAAAATTTTAAAAAATATGAGTGCACTAGATATTGAAGTCCTTGATCTAATAGAAATAAAAAATTTGAATTTTGATATATACAAAAAAAGTTATGCATTATACAGTCGCGCTATGTTGAATTGTAATTGGTTTGACTTTGAAACTTGATTAAAGAAAAAATATTCAATAAAAAACTATTAACCAAGTGGAAGCACTAGATATCAGAGTTACAAATCTATATCCGAAAGAATTAGAATTTTATCCTTCATGGAAAAAAAGTTATCTATTATACGGTGTGCGTCACTTTTTAAAAATGCTATTTTCTGAAAAAAACCAGTTTTCATGGGAGATGGAAAAAGAAGTGGAATTTGATTCCAAAAATATTGAAAAAAATATTTTTAGAATCTACAGACAAAATGTGATGAGACTCTAGTTTGCATCATCTTCAAATTCTTCATAGTTTAGCCGCTATAGGTGCCCGAATGTGAAGATTTAGTTTAAAAAAATAATTTCAGTGTCCAGTTTGGCCAAAAATTATAAACCACTATTGTGGGATCACGGTCTCAAGATTAGACTAAAGATTAACGAAGCAAAGCAAAATGTAAGATTTCACCTTGTTGAGTCTGCCTTTGGTTGGCCCTTCGATCTTTGATGTTGTATGCTCCTTGGATGGCAAGAGATGCAAGCTAAAGATGGGATGAGGATGGAGAGATGAGTGAAAATGGATGCAAATATGAAAATTTGGCTAAGTATGGTTCAAAGAAATTTTTTGCAAGAGTTTGGCTAGCATGAATGATCTCTCTCAAAATGAGAGAAAATAGGGGGTATTTATAGATAATTTTTCATTCTCTAGGAAATGGATGGTCAAGATTGAGCCACCAAAATCAAGATGTAGGGCTAAGGTGAGTTGAAAACTCACAAGCCCTCACATCTTGACATGTGGCATGTGAACTGACTTGTAAGAGATAATGTGTACATGAGGTGGAAGGATAGTACATGACATGGAGGTACTACATAGTACCTCGGGATTGGACAAGATTTCATCATAAAGGAGGTCCTTGTCCCCATGTGGCTAAGAGGACATATAGGGAATTAAAAATTCCTCAAATATCCTCATATGGATGAGAGAAGGAATTTTAAATTCTAAGGAATTTGCATTGGGGGATTAAATGTAAATTAAAAATTCACATGGGGAAAGCAGCGCCTTCTCCAAAAGGAGAAAGCCTTTAATGAAGTTGACTTAGGACACATTCCATAAATAATATGGGGATTAGGTTGACCTAACCAAGTGATTAAGGTTGTGCAAGTACTTGATTAGGAAAATTAATGAAGATTAGAGGCAAGTGGGAAATTATAGAGGATGGGACCCTAATGATGATTAGGGGTGTGCACATCTTAATCATAAATTAATTATGATTAAGAAAGAGGGTTAGAGACCAACTTGCAAAAGTTGGAGGATGTGACAATGAGAGAGAAAGTGAGGAATTTAAAAATAAATTTAAAATTCTAAAAGATAATAAGACTAAATTAAATAAAGTGATACATTTATTTAATTTAGAGAAGAAAGAGGAGAAAAGTATTTATTAAATTAAATACTTTAGAAACCTTATGCATGACACAAAGTATTAATTAAATGAGTGATTTAATTAATACTGACAAAGAGGATGAATTAAATGAGCAAAAGGATGGTTAAGGAGATGCCTTTGACCATATGGAAGTGGTCAAATTTAGGTGTCTACATTTTTCCCCTCTTCGAAATACTATTAGGATAATAGGGTTTCAAAGAAAAATAAAATACAGATGACTCTATGGAAGAAGCGACTGGAAAGGAGATGCCCCAGCATGGGAGAGATTGTGAGCTACCCGAACATAGGAGAATTAAAGGGGATGCCCCAGTCTCGCAAGAAAAGGCTTATGATGGAAGATTGCTAGAGACTGGTAGGGTATGCCCCCTCGAGAAGGCAGACAAGGAAGGAAAAGGGGCCTCAGGCAACTTCTTGAAAGGATGAAGTGGTATGTCATTGGAAAGAGCACAAAAAATTGAGAAGATTGGTGCTTGAATGGAGGAAAACAGGTATACAATGTGCAAATGGCGGCCCCAGAAAGATAAGGGGTGAGTGAATTAGTTGAGGTTAAAAAAGGCTAAATAAAAGGAAAAAAGTCCTTTTATTTTTAAAAAGTGAAAAAAGGGGGGAAAAAACTATTAAAGGTAATTCTAGGAATTACCTCTCCTCATTTGGATATCTATCAAGTGAGGAGAAGAGGGAGAAGAGGAAAGGGCAAGAGGGAGGAGACACGATGTCAGAGTACGATACCAACACCATTCACTGGGTGGATGAGAGATGACGATTCTTCAGCGAGTGTGTCGTGCCACGCCAGGTGAGTCTGAAACCCCACTTTGTGATTTTGGTCAATTTAGCTAAATTTTTTAAAAAAAAGAAAATATGGGTTGGTTAGGTGGCTCGGAAGGAAAATGGGTTAGAGGGGAAAAACGTTTGGGGGGGGGGGTGGGGATGGGTTATGCCTAGTGTGGGGGGGGGCTTGATATGTTTGGGGGGAGGCCAACCGGGCCCTGGCGGGTTCACCCGAGCTGGGAAAAGGCCCACCAAGCTGAGCTCGGGAGGGTCCGCCTGGGCTTAGGCGGGTCTGCCCGAGTTGGGCGGAGGCCCGTCCAACCAGCCCAAGCGGGTCCGCCCGGGCTCGGGCAGGCTCGCCCGGGAGCTCGGGTGAGTCTGCTCGGGTTTTGGGCGGGTTTGCTCAGGGGCTGGGGCGAAGCGGGGATGACCGAAAATAGCCAAAGGTAGGGGAAAAAAAGGGGGGGTAAGGGTGCGATGGAGAAGGGAAATCCCGGGGCGGGAAGAAATAGGATAATAAAATGGGGGAAAAAAGATGCCAGGAGAAACTGACAAAGTGCTATTGTTATGGATGTAGAATGTTGAGAGTTTGTGGATGCAGGAGAGACGGTCTGAAGTGTTGGCGAGATGCATGGCAACGATGATGGGTGCAGATCACCAGAGACTGGTAGAGGTAGGACTAGTTCACATGCTATCATACCCGATGATTAAGGCCCACAGGGCCATGCTAATAGCCCTGATAGAGCACTGGGACTCGGCGACATCGACGTTCCATCTACCGACTGGGGAGATGACTGTGACTTTGGAGGATGTTTGGTGGATTTTGAGGCTCCCCATAGTAGGGCTTGCAGTTAGCGAGTGTTGGGTAGCAGGCAAGGCATTGGACAAGTCCTTACATGTTGTATTTGGTAGTGAGGATCTACCGATTCAGTGACAACAACTAGATGTGGACAGATGCCTGTCTTGCAGGGTACCGACATTGTTTTTGTACCTAGCGAGATTGATTAGTGGGATCCTTGTGCCAGATCGAAGTGGTCGATTTTTGCATCTCAGGTTCATGAAGGTGATTCGACATATCATTGAGGGCCGAGAGGGTCAGTTTGCATGGGGGACCTGCATGCTAGCATAACTGTATCGAGATATGCATAGGGTATGCTATCAGAGGGCGCTGAGTGTGACACATCTCACACTGCTATAGGTTTGGGCTTAGGAGCAGATCAGGGTGACTAGGCCGATTGTGCATAGAGCAGGAGAGCAAGATGACAGAGAGGCCATGGCTTGGGGATGGGGGGTAGAGGCGGGAGTGATACTGCGGTATCGGGATGTTAGAGATGTGGATGTTGATTTCGATGTGCATGACATCACACCACTATCAACAACACCACCTAGAGGGGAGGATCCCGCAGTGGTGTTGAGAGAGACTCTGGAGAGACTGTGCCTCAGTGAACAGTGATTATGATAGACAGAGGTAGAGAGGGTCAGATTAGAGGTAGCACTAAGCAAGCTACAAGAACGATTCGCCCAAGGTGAGAGAGATTATTCAGTATTGGGCACACTAGTGTCTAGTGTGGAGAGGATTTTGATGAGAGAGAGAGATGAGGCATGAGATGAGGCAGTTGACCTATAGGTAGAGATAGAGATTGCGAGCGAAGGTGGCTAGGAAGCATGAGGAGGGAGATGCAGTGAGATGGGAGTGAGACCGGTTGGTGGTAGAGGTAGCGATACAACAAGCTGTTGGAGGGGGGACAGGGAAGGAGCCGTCAGAGATTAGGACAAGGACTATTGGAGATGCAGTTACGGAGGGAGAGAGCAGATCTGTACCAAGAGCGAGCTGAGCTTAGAGATAGGGTGGACTGTTTAGAGTAGACAGTCGAGGATATGGGATTGATACAATAGAGAGAGGAGGAGACGAGGAGAGAGATACACGCTGCAGTCAGAGAGAGATGTGGCACAGGCATAGGTGCAAGTTTTAGAGGCAGATAGGGATGTGCTACAGGAACGTGCTCAAGTGGTTGAGAGTGAGAGGTAGGTGGCAGAGTTAGAGGTTCAATCTCTTCGGAGAGAGAGGGATGCAATGGTGTCACAGTGTCACGTCTTTGATGGGAGAGAGATTCTGCCGAGTTGAGACTTCAGGCACTTCAGAGGGACAAGGATGCAGCAGAGGCTCGGGCATAGGCTGTGCACAGAGTGAGATGTCGTAGAGGTACAGATGCAGATGCTACAGAGTGAGTGAGACACAACACAGGCTCAGCTGCAAGCAATGCATGGTGCGGGGGGAGAGCCAGGGGCAGAGGTAGAGGGGTTATGTGCATAGCTACAGGTTGCAGAGCTTGAGAGAGATAGGGCTACTGAGTAGGTACAACAACTGACAGAGGAACAAGAGGCTTGGGTACAGGAGCAGAAAGCTATTAGCAGAGATTGAGATAGGTATAGACTTGAGCGGAATGTCGTTAGGCATCAGGATGCTCAGCAGGATGACTATATGTAGGATGCGAGCTACTAGAAGTGTATGTATGAGCATGCTATTCCAGATCCAATGCAACACACAGTGTGCTACATCAGACATGTACCTTAGATTCCAACACCGTTCCAGTCATTAGGGACATGTGCCATAGGATATAGTGACTATGAGCGGACTCCTTCTCCTCTTGGTGGTTACTAGGGGACTCCTACCCATGAGTATCAGGGGACTCCCATGCATAGAGGGCCAGTACCAGACTCTACTCAGAGATCAGACATAGGTAGCTCACAGTAGAGCAGCTAGAGAGTAGATGACAGGATACTAGTTTTTGACAGACACAGGATGGAGTGTTTAGTACTTATCGGCAGAGATCAGAGGTGCTCTACATCTATGGATTTTATACCTTATTTGATGATATATGATGGATATGTGGTAGATTATGCTTGAGACTTTGTGACGAGATGTACATTGTATTATTTTGATTATGATATGGGACAATCCTTATTGACACTATGCATTATGTTCTTTGTGATGGATGATTCAGTTTATGTATGTAGATGTATATGACATTTCATACTTATGTGGATGGATGATCTGATTTATTTATGCACATGTATATGATACTTCATGCCTATGTGGATGTATGAGCTGATTTATTTATGCACATGTATATGATACTTCATGCCTATGTGGATGTATGAGTTGATTTATCTATGCACATGTATATGAGAATGGATGATTTGATTTATGTATGCACATGTTTATGACATTTTATTGCTATGTGGATGGATGATTATGCATACATTAATGTTGATAATGCAGGATGATATGAATATTTGGTATGAAATGTAATTAGGATGTAGTCAATAATATGTTTTGGTGGGTGATAATGCATGCATTATGTAAATGGTAATATGGACGCATGTATGGGTTAAATGAAACTATGATGCTTAATGTAATCATCCTATGAACTATGTTCAATATATTGAATCTATAATGTAACATGAAATATGAATGAAAGATGAGTTCCTATAATGCAAACCTAAGTGTCAGTAAAGACTTGCATGGGATTGCAGATAGGTGATAGGTGTATCGTGGGTGTGATATTGTACCTGTCAAAAAACTATTAGTATCCTGAGAGGAAGATCAAGAGGGAAAAGAGTCCAGATTTTTGCACAGCCTAAATCACAAGTCCTAGATTATGAGGGATGCTGAATGAAGAGTGTATGTAGTGAAATGGAATGCAGTCAAGGACACAATTTTCCATCTTTAGAGCATTGATTTTTGCTATAGCATAAGATATCAAATACCCTGATATGTAATACCAAGGCGAGTTGGCATCCAATGCATGAAACAAACACATCAAACAAAATGGCTATCCCGACACCCCAAGTTCACGATGACCTTGGTCAAGCCAGGTTTTGGAATAACCACAAACACACATGGATGCCCCAGCATAACACAAGACCTCAAGGATCTTGGTGGGTACTACGTGGGACAACCGAGAAGACAACAACAAAGAAAAGATCAAGATACGCCCCTATGTAGATGAGTCAAAGCACACCATGATATGATGGATCAAGGCGACCATGGCAAGCATTGATAAGGAGCTCAAATGAGAAACAGAGTACAAAAGAATCAAAAAATTGCAATCAATTTTAGATGTCGTTTGCCATAGGATCAAGAGGATGGATGGGATTGATGTGGTCTGCTAGGAAGGATGCATCCTGTTGAGACCGATGAGGGATACTAAACTAGAATGACCCAGTTAATGCAAGATGTTTTCTATTAACCCAATCTTCTAACACTAAGGGATTTTGTTTGTGAAGAATGAGCCAGACAAGGACATAGACTGACACACCCTACAGACCTAGGGGCTTGGGGGCTGATTATAGATTAGCCTTGCCTACGTGAAAGCACAAAGCCCTCGTAGTTCAAGAAAAGACCACGGATAAAGCGAAAAGAGGGTGATGATGGCAGATGCTGGATGACCAACACAAGATGGTTAGAAAACCCTGGGGGTAGATCAAATGATCAGCCTTGCCTACATGATAGCACAGGGGAAACGTATTTCGACTAAGGACGTGATAGGATGAGGTCTAGATGGAGACCGACACGATGGGGGGGCTACATGATGACACAAACTGTTCGACGAGCAAACATACAACATAAGCTCAGCGTGGGATACTGAAAATATCAGGATGAGGGATAGCCTAAATGGATCGTCCAATGCTCAATTAAAATATACCAAGCGGCTAAGGATGGGATGGGTGAGGATGATAGTGCAGATGAAAACATAAAATAACTAGGATTCCAAGTAGATAATGATTAAGCCCTCTACGAATGATGCTTGTTACCAGGTTTTTTCCACCTGTACTTATCCAAGGTGCCACCAAAATGTGGTTTTGACCATATGATGGATTTATTTCTCTTTACTATTTTTGGATTTTTTGGATTTTTCTAATTTTTTTTAAATTTTTTTAAATTTTTTTTTGGTTTTTAGGTGGGGTTACCAAGTGGACATAGGTGTAGAACCTCTTTAGATGCATGATATTGATGGGTTCTTCAAGGGGATATCCTTCAAGAGTAGTCAACCTTTATGCCCTAGATCCATATTTGGCAGCTATGATATAAGGCCCCAACTAGTTTACTTCAAATTTTCCTTTCTTGTCTTGGTCTTGCTAAGTACGTTGATTCTCTTTGAGGACAATATCACCCACCTGGAACTATCAAGGGTGAACCTTCTTGTTGTAGTGATGATTGAGGCAGTTCTGATATGCTTGTAGATGATCGTAGGCTTTGATTCTTCTTTCATCAAGTAACTCCAGTTGTGCAAGTCGTGCAACATAAGCATCCTCTTCACTAATAAGATTTTTTAGAGAATTTTTCAGTGAGGGGATCTCAACTTCTATTGGCAAGATGGCTTCGGTGCCATAGACTAAAGAATAGGGAGTGGCACCTGTATGAGTGCGGATGGAGGTGCGCTATGCCCAGAGGGCAGGATGAATATGGAGGTGCCAATCTCGACCAGTGTTATTGACAACCTTTTTGAGGATGCGGATAAGGGTCTTGTTGGTTGCTTTTGCTTGACCATTACCTTGGGGTAATAAGGCATTGACCAACGATGTTGGATATGGAAGGTGTCACAGAGGTGTTTCATGGCTTGGTTTTTGAAGGGTTTTCCATTATCGGAGAGGATGGTGGATGGGATACCATATCTGCAGAGAATATGGTAAAGGATGAATTTTGAGATCTGAATACCGGTGATCTGTGAGAGTGGCATTGCTTCCACCCACTTAGTGAAGTACTCAGTGGTAGTAATAATGAATGTATGGCCATTGGAGGATGGTGGGTAAATCTTTCCAATCAAGTCGAAACCCCATTGAGAGAAGGGCCACGGTGCTAGGAGGGGCTGAAGATCCTGTGCTGGAGCATGAATCAAATCTACATGTTGTTGGCAGGGAAGGCACTTCTTCACAAATTCACAAGCATCATGCTTTAATGTAGGCCAATAATATCCAGCTCGGAGAATCCTTTTGGCCAAGGCCATACCATTTGAATGAGCTCCACAAACACCACTATGTACCTCTGTTTTTGACGTGCGGGCTTCAGTATCATTCATACATCTAAGGAGGATCCCATCATACTTGTGTTGATAAAGTGTATCATCAATGATAATGTATTGGGTCGAATGTTGAATAAAGGATTTTTGTTGGTTTCATGTGAGGTTTGGGGGTAGAATATTATCATGGAAATTAGGTGTATATGTCCTGGTAGCAGGGGGGAAGCCGGACCCACAATATCGCACACCATGTCAGTCTTAGGAATATCATATGTTGGGATTAATAGTTGTTCCACAAGGAACTCACATTCTATCTGATCTTTAGGCATGTCAATTAGGGAGCCGATAGTGGCCATTGCATTAGTTGCTTTGTTCTGTACCCTAGGAATTTGGTCAAATTGTATGAAGGTGAAATATTTCTTGAAATCATCCACCATGCGTTTATAGGGCAACAACTTATCATCTTTTGTTAGGAATTCATCATTAACCTGCTTGATGACTAACAATGAATCACCATAGACTTTTAAGTGAGTTATATGCCACTACTTTGCGATTCAGAGGCCACTGAGGAGGGCTTCGTACTCTACCATGTTGTTGGTACACAAGAATGCTATCCTGAATGATTTTGGAATGTAGTCACCTTAAGGGGTAACCAATAGAATTCTTGTGCCTGATCCATTATGAGTATATGAACCATCAAAATACAGTGTCCAAGAAGGTGCTTCTGTGACTGTGTAAACTTCTTCGTTTGGAAATTCAGTGTCCAGAGGGTAAGCATCTACTAGTGGCATCTCGACCAATTGATCAGCTATTACTTGTCCCTTTATGGCTTTTCGCTCCACATACTCTCTATCAAATTCACTTAGGAGCATGACCCACTTGGCCATGCAACCGGTTAAAGTGGTTTTGGATAACAGATACTTTAGTGGATCAATCTTAGCAATTAATTTGATAGGATGGCTGAGCATGTAATGTAGGAGTTTCTGTGTGCTGAAAACTAGTGCGAGGTAGGATTTTTCCATGGGAGAGTAGTTTAATTCATAGCCGACCAGCGTTCAACTGATGTAATAGATTGCTCTTTCTTTTGATGACTCATCATGTTGTGCCAACAATGCCCCCAGTGCGACTGAAGTGGCAGAGATATCAAGTAGGAGGGGTTTCCCTGGAATAGGTGGCATCAAGATCAGTGGATGAGCTAGGTATTCTTTGATCTTATCGAAGCCTATCTGACACTGTTGGTTCCATCAGAAGGTGGAGTCTTTCTTCAGAAGATGAGTGAATGGTTGACACTTATCTGCGAGCTGGGCTATGAACCGATGGATGGATTGCATCTTCCCTTGGATGCTTCTTAACTATTTTAGATTGCGTGGGGGTGGCATGTCCATAATAGCTTTCACCTTGGAAAGATCAACTTCAATACCTCTTCGAGAGACTATGAAACCAAACAATTTTCCTGAAGTAACCCCAAAGACACAAATTTTTTGATTTAGCCGTAACTTGTAATGTTCCAACCATTTAAAAATATTTTTTAGGATCATAGGATGTTCTGCTCGGGTTCTAGATTTTCCTAACAATTCGTCGACATAATCCTCCATGATGATATGGATGAGGTCATGGAAGATGACCGTCATTGCCCTTTGATATGTCACCGTCGCATTTTTGAGACCAAAGGGCATACCATTGTAACAGAAAGTACCCCAAGGTGTTGTGAAAGTGGTCTTGTGTTGGTCCTCAGGTGCAATTTGAATCTGATTATAGTCAGATAAACCATCCATAAGGGATAACATCTCATGTCCTATTATAAGGTCGACCAACATGTCAATATTAGGTAGAGGGAACTTGTCCTTCGGGTAGGCCTTGTTAAGATTCCTGAAGTCTGTGCAGATCCGAATGCCTCCATTTGGTTTGGCAACTGGTACTATATTGGAGATCCAATCAGAGTAGTTAATTGGTCTGATAAAAGCCGCATCTAGTAATTTCTCTAGTTCCTTCTTGATTAATAATGCTACCTGTGGGTACATCTTGCGGAGCTTTTGTTTGACAGGCTTGGCATCAGGGCGAACATCTAGATGATGAACCACTAAAGCAGGGTCCAAGCTTGGCATGTTTGAATATGACCAAGAAAAGTTGACAATACCCTCTTGGAGTAACTGAACAATGACTACATATTCCGGATCTGAGAGTGATTTGGCCACATATGTGATCTTAGGAGTTTCGGTAGTACCCGGATTAACTTCTCGAGTCTCTTCAATTAGGATTGACGACCATGTTGATAACTGAGTTCCCACAAGGGAAGATGAACATTTCCATCCTCCAACACCTCTTTGAGGTTTTTGCCATCGGATGTGTCCTTTATTTTTACTTTTTCAAGGTCAGGAAGTTCCTCGGGGAGGTTCACTAGATGACTGTTTTTACTTTTCTTATTCTTATTTTTGCGACTGGAGTGTTCATCCTCCCCCAATCCCATGAGGTTGACATATGTATCCATAGACATATTGATAGGTGTGCTTTCATGTAGGTCCCAATCAATAAGCTCAGGGTGACGAAGGGATAGGCTAATGGTACAGACGGATAGGCATTCAAACATGGATGATAGGTCTGTGTGATTGACATCATCGTATGCACGTATGATGGATTCCTCGTCAGGTATGTCTTCAAATGAGCCATCATCCATGACAACACTATTAGAAGTATTAGACGATGTTGCAGGTCCTTTCTGCTTTTTGTCGTATCTGATGCATATGTTCTTTGGAAACTTTGATGTATCAATAGGTTGCAACCACCCATGTTCTTCTTTACCTAGGCCCTTGTCTTGGTAGTTATACTTTTCTGCAAACTTAGCTAACGAAGGATATGCTTCTTGAAAGTATTCCTTTAGAGGAGGATCTGGTTGGGGTTCTTCTTGGTATACCCATTGACTTATATCCTCTTCTGGTGCATCTATCTTGATACTAGGGGACCTGAAAGTGGTAGTAGGAATGTTTTTTGCACTGAAGGTGATAGTCTTGTCTTCCTTTGGAGTAGCATGTGAAGGTTGACCGTGCTCGTGTGGTGACAATGGCATGGTTGCTACATTAAGGACAGTATGCATTTCATATTCACCACACCCCTTATCAATGATCTGGACTTTTGTGACAGTAGGATTGGTGGCAGAAGATGGAGTGGTTGTTGTGGTGGAGGATGGATTAGCGGATGATGACTGAGATGCCCCCATTTCAACCCTAGGACAATAATGTAAATGGGGAAAGGATGCTTCTAAAGCGCAGCAGTATTCAAATGGTTGGGGGTCAGCATAAATGGTGACCTCTTGTCCATTGATCAGGGATTTTAGGCACTGATGGTACGTGGAGGGGATGACTTGCATAGCGTGGAGCCATGGGCAGCCATGGAGGAGATTATATGGTAAGTCTAGATTAAGGAAATGACAGGTAGTGTATTGAACTATAGGTCCCACCTAGATAGGAAGACTGATAATTCCCTCAGAATTTCTTTTTGCATTATCATAGGCCTTGATTATGATGATTTGATTACTTAAATCTACTTGAGTATACCCCACCTATTTTATGAATTTTAGAGTACATAGATTAGGGACGAAGCCATTATCTACCAAGACCCTTTTTACTTTATGACGAGCAACCAAGACTTCGATATGCAAGGGGCGATTATGATTGGCATCAATATTTGGCATGTCATTCTGGCTGAAGTGCAGCTAATAAGATAAAGCTAGGTGTCCTACCAAAACTTGGAATCATGTAGGATCAATGCCATTAGGTACATGGGTTTCCTATAAAGCTCTATTGAGGATTTCTTGATGTACAGGAGAATACTTAAGCAGATCCAAGATTGAGATTTGAGCGGGTGTCTTCCCTAAGTGATCCAAAATGTTGTACTTAGAGTTTACAGGACTTGGCTGGGTGGGTGTGGAGGCTGCAGGGATAGTGATGCGGGCTCGTCATGTAGTAACAACACACTGAGGGTCTTTGGATTTGACATGTATCATAGATACATGTGGTTCTACTTGCTCAATGTAATGAATAATACCCTCATAATTGAGGGGTACATTCCTATAGCTTACATTATTTGTGTTGTTGTCTTGGGGATTGTTGTTGGAGGTACTTGCGCCATGATTATGGTTTGGAAAGGCATTTTGATATATCTGTAATTGAGCATTAGATGATGAAGCTTGACTAGTGTCGACTTTGATATCTCCTCGATCAATAAGATCTTGGACATAGTTTTTGAGACCTTGACACTTATTCAGAGCGTGTCCTTTGATTTTATGGAACTTGCAATATTTTTTTTCCCTAAACCATGCAAGTTTAGGTTTGGATTCGTCAAGTGGTTTGGTGACAGGGTAGGTGATCGGATAGTTGATCTGCAACAATTTATTGAAGATGACACTCAAGGGTTCTCCTAATTGAGTATACTAGCATTTAGCATTACCCTGACTGTTCTGGTTTGGCTGTTGAGGATGACGAAGTGCCCCCTGTGGTATAGATATGGCATTAGGTATAGATGGTTGTTGTCTCTGAGATGTATTAGTCACTTGGACGTGTTTAGTATCAGTGACACCATCATTCACTGCGTTCTTGTTCTTGTTCCAAAAACGTGGCTTATCTCCAAATGACCTTTCTTGATCATGGCTATGCATTTTGATGTGCCCTTTGGCAACAAGGGCACATTCAAGGATAGGTCCCTTTTCCACTATCTCCATGAAAGTGGTGACACAATGTAATCTAAAATTATGAGCCATGTCAGAATGAGAGTTCTCCACAAAGAGAGTGACCAGGTCCTCTTTTAGAGGGGTTTTCATTCGGCTTGCCACTGCATGCCACCTTTGAAGGTAGCTAGAAAAGGTTTCCACCTCATGTTGTTTCTCTTTGAGGAGATCTAAGGTGTCAATGTCCTCCAAACTGAAGGAGAAGTAGGAGACAAATTTTTCTAACAGGTCCGCAAAAGATTTTATGGACCCTCTTTCGAGGGTCATGAACCACTCTAGGGCATTGCCTGTTAGGCTTCATGGGAACAAGCACAATAGTTAGTTGTCATTGTGCATAACCTCTTGACACTGGGAGTAAAACTCCTGCAAGTGGGCCTTAGGATCTTTGTTCCCCCTGTATTTGTCGAACTTTGGCATTTCAAAATGTTTAGGGAAGGGGATCAATGAGATGGAGGGATCAAATGGATATAGACATATGTCTTCAAACTTGAAGGATTGTTTTCCAATCCCAACTTGAAGATCTTTTAGAGAGGCTTTAATTTCCAACAGATCCGAGTTGATTGGTGGTGGGTTGGATGGATATGGATGGTATAAAGGATCCTGCTGAGAAAGAATAAAAATGTTGAGGTATGGATTTTTGTAGTGGGATGATGAGATCCCTTGCTGGTATGTCGAGGGATTTTTTTGGTACGGGGGTTGTTGATGTGAGGTATAGTATGGATTCATCTAATAAGAATGTGAGGTAGGCTACTGAGGAGCTTGGATGTGATGTTGTGGATTGACCTACTAATACTAAGGGTATTGCTGTGATTGTTGGGAGGCCGCATAAGGTGGTTGCTATTGGGACTGTTGTTAGTTATAATAATAATTTGATGTTGTGGTGATTGTTGATGTGATGTGAAATGTTGCGGAGGCTGAGATGGGATGTTGTATTGTGTTTGAGCTTGCAGACATAGGATAGATGTGAGGAACAGGGATATGGTTTGAGTGGGAGGTCGGGACGAATTGCTTTGCGACTAGTATGGTGGTTGTTGTGAAGAAATCGATGGGTTATATAGCGGTTGTTGTTGTTGGGGTGACTGAGGTAATGTAGAGGTGTTTTGCAAAGGAGGTTGTTGGGTACCAAAGGGGGCACTTGGTTGGGTTATACCTTGTGGCAATAACGGAGGTGGTAGGTTAGAATGGGGAGGCTATGGCAATGCAGTAAACGTGCTGCCCCCAGTATTGATAGGAGGTGGATTTGAAAGGGGTGGTGCCGTTAGCATTAGCGGTGGAGGTTGCTAAAAAAATTTTGGCATGCAAAAGGAAAAAGGATCATTGGGATCTGTTGTTTGAGGGGCACCTATGACTAAGATTGCAGGATGCGAGGGATTGCTAACGAGATACAGGATGACATTTCTGAATTCAGGTTGATGCCAACCTTCTACGGGGGGAACATTGGGGACGTATGAACTACCTGGTGCATTGTGTGAACCTTGGGGTATGTTAGGTGTGGAACTACTATACTTGGATAGGTCGATACCTAATGGCAGCTTGACACCTTTTTCAATTAAGTGAATGAAGATTTCTTCCCCATGTTTTTTGAGAAGGCGATCTGTCATTTGCACATTGACAAGGTTACTAAAGTGTTCCTCAAATGTAAGTTCAGGTTGGTTGACCATGTTATCCTCCCCAAGTGGTGATGTGATTTGACCATCAATATTGGATTGTGATGATGTACCATTGTGTGGATCCCGCGGGATGTTCACACTGTTATGGGGGTCTTGCGAGGCATTAGCTGCATTGTTTGGATCTTGAGGGATGTTTGGTTGGGATTGTTGCTCGGCCATTTTCCTTGCTTGTGACCAGGCCTGAACGGGCATGCAAGATGGTATGATGGACTAGGATGACCTTGGTTATGAAAGGATTGATTTGATTTGATGACTGACTAGCTGACAAGGATGTGGTTTGATAGGATTGATATGATTAGCTGACAAGGATGTGGCTCAATAGGATTGATTTAATTGGACCAAAGTGGACTTTGTTTGATGAGATTGGATTAGGTTGATTGGTATATGATCGAACAACTTGGATTGGATGATATGACGATTTGATTTGGATTGATGATCGATGATAATGACCGAAATCCAAAATTGAGTTCAAGAGTGATCCTTGGTAACGCGAGGTGTTGATTAATCAACTAAAGGGTGGATGTGTGATAACGACGCTGAATCCAACTTGAGATTGAAGTGGATTGATTGGGCTGACGAGGATGACCAACATAGGATGGATGACTACCCTAAGTCAGTTTTGATGGATGACGACTAGAGATGAACACCTAGGTCAATTTGGATAACTACTTTAACGAGGTTTCAATGGAATACCAGTGATCTAAAATGGGGAAACGACAACCAGAATGTGGATTTGAAATGGGTGAATGGATGCTCAAACTGAGGGGATGAACATTTAGGATGGTGAATGAATTCTTGAAATAGGTGTGTGGATGTTTGAAATGGAGAGACGAGTGATCGAAATGATGAAACAAGGGTCCCAAATGATGAAACAGATGAAAAATTTGATTGATCAAGGGTCAGGTCCGCCCTTGTGAAGGGCATGTCCACCCAAGGAACAAAAGATGGTCAAATTTTGTCAAAACAGGCCTCAAAGGGATGGGTCAAAGGTTAGGTCCAACTATGGAGGGCAAGTTCGCCTGTCTAGAGGTCAGGTCCTCTTGTTGGGAGGCAGGTCCGCCTATGGAGCAAAAGTTGGTAAAAAATGGTTAAAACAGGCTCCAAAGGATTGGTTTATAGGTCAAGTCCACCCATAGATGGGTCAAGTCCTCCCTTGGAGGGCAGGTCCACCTGTCAGGAGGGCGGGTCCGGCTACGGAGAAAAAGTTGATCAAAAGTGGCTGAAAAAGGATGGAAAAGGCTGGTTCAAGGTCAAGTTTTCTTGTTCAAAGGTTAGGTTCACCTGTTTAGAGGTCAAGTTCGCCCCTGGATAGGTTTAAACTTGACTTTTGATGAAAAAGACCAAGGAAAAGGACTCAAAACAAAACAATCATCAATGAAAAGGATATGGCTAAGTGAAATGAATTAAACAATCACTGGTTTCGCACAAAGAAGACAATTCATACAACACAAACCTAAGTCTAGTAGAGAGGGTATGGCCAACAAAGTCTTCTATTCTAGGATGAACATGGTTACTAGGGATTCCTCGATATACACCCTGTACATAAGGCCCAAACCATGAACACCAACCCGTTACAAGCGTGAGTCAGGAACCTTAAAGGCTCAGACCAACTCTTCATGTCATTCCAACGCTTTGCCAATTACAACGTGGTTGGATTGAGGTACAAATTTCGCTCTCCTTCCTTTATATACCCCACTGATATGCGTGGTTGGAATCGTCCCTTGGGGTGATGAAATCCCCAAGTAGGTCCCGCTAAGAAAAATAAAAAGGATGACTCAAAGGACTTGGTAAGCTATGATTTCTCACCACCCAGGATCACTGAATGACACAAGGGGATTGAATACATCAAATAGCTCACCAAAAAATATGGAAAATAGGGTTAATTGACACTCCTAGTTAAACTATGTGCCTAGTTAGGGGGTTAAAAGCTCTTAAAACAACCAAAAAGACTGCTAAAAAGTGAAATTTTACCTTTTGGAAAAAGTTGTTTGGGGCAAATCTGCCTGTCTAGAGGTCAGGTCTGCCTGTCTATAGGTTAGGTCTGCCTATCTGCAAGTCAAGTCCACCTGTCTAGAGGGTAGGTCCGCCTGTCTAGAGGGCAGGTGTTCCTGTCTGCAGGTCAAGTCTGCCTATCTGCAGGCCAGGTCCACCTGTCTGCAGGTCAGGTCCACCCCTTTGTGAAGAATTTTCGAAAAACACTTTGTGGAGTCTGTGGAGGGCAGGTCCGCCTGTCTGTTAGGTCAGGTCTGCCCCTATAGGTTGGGTCTACCCTAGGAAGGTAAAGTCCACCCCTTTGTAGGTCGTATTCACCCCTTTGTAGGTTGGGTCCACCCCTCTGTAACCTTCAGGTCTGCAAAAAGTCAAAAAACAACAAACGTGAAAACAAGAGACCCATTTGTGGGTCCCACCAGGCATGCTAGAAATGTGATAGGGTGAAAATGAGTGTTAGAATATGAATAACAAAAAAAAGAGAGAAAATAGCAACTAAAAACACCCTACACCTCAAGATTAGCCTAAAGATTAACTAAGGAAAGAAAAATGTAAGATTTCACCTTGTTGAGTCCACCTTTGGTTGGTCCTTTGATCTTCGATGTTGTATGCTCCTTGGATGGCAAGAGATGCAAGCTAAATATGGGATGGGGATGGAGAGATGAGTGAAAATGGATGCAAATATGGAAATTTGGCTAAGTATGGTTCAAAGAATTTTTTTTCAAGAGTTTGGCTAGCATGAATGATGTCTCTCAAAATGAGAGAAAAGAGGGGGTATTTATAGAGAATTTTGCATTCTCTAGAAAATGGATGGTCAGGATTGAGCCACCAAGATCAAGATGTAAGGCTAAGGTGAGTTGAGAACTCACAAGCCCTCACATCTTGACATGTTGCATGTGAAGTGACTTGTAAGAGATGATGTGTACATGAGGTGGAAGGATAGTACATGACATGGAGGTACTACATAGTACCTTGGGATTGGACAAGATCTCCTCATAAAGGAGGTCCTTGTCCCCATGTGTGTGATAGAACATGTGGGGAATTAAAAATTCCTCGAATATCCTCATGGGGATGAGAGAAGGAATTTTAAATCCTAAGAAATGCATTGGGGGATTAAATGTGAATTAAAAATTCACATAGGGAAGGAGTGCCTTCTCCAAAAGGAGAAATCCTTTAATGAAGTTGACTTAGGGCACATTCCATAAATGATATGGGGATTAGGTTGACCTAACCAAGTGATTAAGGTTGTGCAAGTACTTGATTAGGAAAATTAATGAAGATTAGAGGCAAGTGGGAAATTATGGAGGATGGGACCCTAATGATGATTAGGGGTGTGCACATCTTAATCATAAATTAATTATGATTAAGAAAGAGGGTTAGAAACCAACTTGCAAAAGTTGGAGGATGTGACACTGAGAGAGAAAGTGAGGAATTTAAAAATAAATTTAAAATTCCAAAAGTTAGTAAGACTAAATTCAATGAAGTGATACATTTATTTAATTTAGAGAGGAAAGAGGAGAAAAGTATTTATTAAATTAAATACTTTAAAAACCTTATGCATGACACGAAGTATTAATTAAATGATTGATTTAATTAATACCGGAAAAGAGGACGAATTGAATGAGCAAAAGGATGGTTAAGGAGACACCTTTGACTATATGGAAGTGGTCAAATTTAGGTGTCTACAATGTGATTGACCATGTTATTCTATAGAAGAGTAATATTCTTTAGAATATGTTTAAAAGAATATAGTTAAATATATTTGTTAATTATGTGTTATTAAGTTTTTTTTTAGGCTAGGGAGCACTTAGAATGAGTTATTTATTTCATGCGAGATGTTGTATTCAATTGTTCTGGCTAATTTCAAAATTGGCTTAATACGATATACTTAGCGTACCTATGTGGTATTTTGGAATTATGACATGTATGATACATAATTGTTATCTTTGAGATAATATGAATATTTATGGTCTATATCAAGTGGATGATAAGTTCATTCATGGTTTTGTCTTACCTACTTTATGGATTTGTCTTTTGATGTTGAGTCATGTTATAGAAAGAGTGGCTTGCGGTAGGGGCTGAAACCCTAAATGGTTGTCAGGGTAACCTATCGTAGGTTTTGTAATCCAGTGGAAACCTAACTAATGTACTGGGGGTTGGGTAGAATTAAACATTAATTTAGATAAAAGTATGCCTCGCCTTTCATCTTAATGATCGTTTAGGTTAAGGTAAGGTTGAGAAGGCCTAGAATGGCAAGTCACCTATCTTGTCTTCTTGAAAGATGGAATGACTCCACACTAGTTTGCATAGAGGCTGGGAATTGGTAGAGACTGCTAGGGTAACTCTTGGAGAGGGCCATAGTCTAGGAAGATTCACCAAGGTAACCTATCCCAATTGTGTGATGACACTCTTTGCCTATTACATGATTGTGGTCTCTTATGGTGAGTTATCTTTAGTTGTGTTTTGTCTCTGGGAATTTGTTTGATTTAGTTTTGAATCGTTATGTTGTTATGTGAATGTAAGCCAAGTAAATGTATTGTTTTGTCTTCTTGTTTTGTGGACCTGCCATTATCTCCAAGCATAGAGGGAGTGGACCTTCGGGTTCCACGTGGTTGGGAGGAAACCGTGCTATACCTTCATTGGATACTTTTACAGATGATATAATACTTGTAGCAGATTTCTATTACTTCATTGTTCGTGGCAGTGGATGCAAAATGTGTTCTTGGACATGGAGGTTAGATACGATGCGATAATTACCCTCTTTGTATATTTACCTCATATGTATGAGTGTACTCATTGTATCATCATTACAATGTATTGAGATTTATTAAAATCTCACATGTAATAATTTGGATATATTTTTAACTTGATTGTATAAAGTTTTAAAACTGGATCATTCATGAATTTAGATTGTACTTATGTTTTTATGTTATGATATGTTCATCTTATTTATAATGTTTATGTAACGTCGTCTTGGAATCCTTAAGACAGTTATGTAATCGAATCTCTTTAAAAAAAATTTATTCAATTAATTTGTTCTTTACGCTTTGTTTTAATAGAATCCTTGGCGGGGCGTTACAATTTGAGTGTAATTTTTATGTATAATAGTTTACATATTTGGATAAGCCTTATTTTACATGACTATTTTCTTTAAGAAATTTTATTCACACTTACATAGAGTAAAATTATTTTCTAAATCTTATTTACATTTGAAATGAAAAATAAAACTAACTTGAACTTTTTGGAAGGTTTCCTATTCTAACAAGCTTTGTGTTTCAAATACAAATAAACATTTTTTTTTTTTAAAATTGTATAAATAATAAGTAAAATAGATAGAATTTCTAAAATTTAGAAAATCAAATATAAAAAAATCTTCTAAATTTACTATTGCATATAAAAAGTAATTTTCTAAATTAATATAAGATGAAGTTTCTAAAATTTTAAAAATTAAGTATAAAAGAAATATTCTAAATCTATTATTTCATATAAAACAAAGTTTTTAAATTAATATATTTAATGTTAAATATATTTTAAAGTTATATTGAAGTTTTTTTTAAAAAAGATATCCTTTGATTTTTCATATAAATTTATTTAAGTAATCTTTCCCAATCAAGCCCTATAAACTGCAGTGCGCCTGGTAAAATTTTTAACGTGACTGGCGGCACTGGCACGACATGCCCTCCGGTACCACGGGATGGGGGAGACTAGAACTCATGACCAGCTACCTACAACAGGAAATACTTAGCCAACCGAGCTAGGGCCCCCACCCACACAATTGTTCAATTTATTGTTACACATAAAAAATATTCAATATTTTTTTAAAAATTGATTACATTTGAAAAAGAAAATTTAAATCTTAGACCTTTAAAAAAATAATAAAATTAAGAATTACATTTACACTTAACTTTGTCCTATAATTTAAAAATAATTTATATAACATTATTTTTGTATTTATTATTATTTAAAATTGGCTCATGGTTATGATTAAGATTTAATTAGGGTTAACATTTAATTAGAATTTTAAGATAAAGCTTGGAGTTAGGGCTAGGGTGACTTGGGTTAGGTTAAGGTTACAATTAGGTTTAGGGTAGGGTTCAATTACACTTAAGGTTATAGGATAAATCTTGGGGTAAAGGCTAGGGTTAGGGTTAGGACTCAACTAGGGTTAGGGTTAGGGTTCAATTAGGGTTAGGCACATTAGGGTTAAGGTTAGGGTTAATGTTAGGTTAGGGTAAGGGTTCAACTAGGGTTAGGTTTTAATTAGGATTAGGATTAGGGTTTTATTATTACTATAATTAAAATTAGGGTTAACATTATAATTAATGTTAGTGTTAGAATTAAAATTATAAATAATTAAAATTTTGGTTATAGTTGGAATTAGAATTAGGGCTATAGCTATGGTTAGGATTAGAAAAAAATGATAAGGATTTGAGTTATAATTTAGTTCTAGGGTTAGGGTTAGGTTTATGATTGAGACTATAATTCAATTACAATTCAATAATGATTCTAGGATAAATATTTGGCTTAACAATAAGGTGAAGGTTAGGGTTAGGGTTAAGTTAGGGTTAGGATTCTAAAATAAAGCTCAGGGTTAGGGTTCTAAAATAAAGCTAAGTGTTTGGGTTAGGATTAAATTATGATTTTTGTTATTCTTTGGGTTCAATTATGGTTAGATTTTAATTAGGGTTAAATTTTAACAGTGTTAGGGTTAGAGTTAGGGTTGTAAGATAAATCTTAGGGTTAGGGTTCACATCCAATTAGGGTTAGAGTTAGAGTTGGTTTTCTATTAGGGTTAGGGTTAAGGTTAGGAGTTACAAATTGAGATCAAGGTTAGGGTTGAATTTAGGGTTAGGGTTAGGTAGGGGATTAATTATTGTTAAGGTTAGGCTTTAATTATGGTTAAGATTTAAGTAGGGTTAGGGTTAGGATTCAATTAGTGCTCAATTAGGGTTAGGGTTCTAAGATAAATCTTAGGGTTATATTTAGGGTTAGAATTTAGTTAGGATTAGGGTTAGGGTTACAATTATAGTAAGATTTAACATTCAGTTGGGATTCAACTACAATTATGGTTAGGGTTTATATTCGATTAGGGTTAGGGTTCAACTAGGGTTAGTATTAGGATTCAATTACAATTAAGGTTAAATTTAGGTTAGAGTTAGGTTTCAATTAGGATTTTGGTTAAGGTTTAATATATAGTTATAATTAAAGTTTCCATTAGAGTAGGATTATGAATAGGGTTAGAATTAGTGTTAAGGTTAGAATTATAAATAGGGATATAGTTAGGTGTAGCTTTAGAAGTAGGATAAGGGTTAGGATTATAATTAAGCATGAGCTTGGAATTAAATCTTAACCCTAACCTAATTCTAAAACTAACACTAATTGTAATCCTAAACCTAATTCTAACTCTAACCCTAACTCTAACACTCGTAATAATTCTAACTCAAACCCTAATTATAATTATTTCTCTTCCTAACACTAACCCTAATTCTATAACTAACTATAGTTATAATTATAACCCTAACATTGACACTAACACTATTTTTAACCCACCATAATTCTATAATTAACACTTATTCTAATTGTAACTCTAATCCTAACCCTAACTTAGATAATTCTAACCCTAACCTAACACTCACAACAACACTAACCTTAACACTCACAATAACACTATCCCTAACACTTACAATAGTACTAACCCTAACACTCATAATGACACCAACCCTAACCCTAAATTTTACTATAATTATAACCCTAACCCTAACACTCATAGTAAAACAAACATAAACCCTAAATCTAATTCTATTTCTAGCCCTAACACTATTCGTAATTCTAAATCTAACATTTATTCTAACTAATAACCCTAACCCCAACCCTAACACTAACACCATTTCTAACCCACCCTAATTGTATAACTAACCCTATCCTCAACTCTAACCCTAACCCTAACCCTAACCCGAACTCTATCTCTAACACTAACCCTAACCCTAAATTTCACCCTAACTCTAATTTTAACCCTAATGCTAGTGGTGACCATAATTAAAACCATAATCATAACATATAAAAATATAATAGTCATAACTCTTAATTGTAACCCTAAGACTAATCCTTATTGCATCTCTAACCTTAAGAATAAACCTAACCCTAACCCTAATTACTAACCCTAATTGTATCTCTAACCCTAACCCAAACCCTAATTATATATATGACTCTAACCCTAACTCTAACCCAAATGATAATCCTTATTTTATCTCTAAGCCTAATCCTAACTCTAACTCTAATCCTATTGTTAATCCTAGCCATAACCCTAATTCTACCTCTAACCATAACCCTACCCCTAATTGTAAATCTATTTGTAATCCTAACCTTAACCCTAATCCCAATTCTAACCTTAACCCTAATCGTAACTAAACAATAAATAAAAAATATCAAATAAATAAATCAAAGGTAAAAGATAAATCTAATCCTAACCTTAATTAAAAGATATGACAAAGATTTGAAAATCTTTACCATAGATAAATTAAAAGATTAGATAAATAAATTAGAGATAAAAGATAAATCTAATCCTAACCCTATTTAGAAGATCAAATAATAGATAAACTAAAAGACCATATAAATAAATTAAAGATAAAAGATAAATCTAATCCTAACCCTAATTAAAAGATCAAATAAATAAAAAGATTTATTCGCAAAGAAAAATCAAAGATTTAAATGAGAGATTTGATGACAAAAATTAATTAATAAAAAAGAAAAATCAAATATTTTAAATATAAATGAATAAGAAATATTAAATAAATGTATCTCACAAATATTTGAATATGTAGGTTTAAATTAGGGTTATGGTTAGGGCCTAAATATGTTTAATATGATTGAATTATGATAAGGGTTTGGGCTACAGTTAGGGTTAAGGTTAAATTACAGTTACAGTTCAATTAAGATTTACAATTAGGGTTATGGTCTAACTAGGGTAACAATTCAATTACAGTGATGATACAATTTAGAGTAGGGTTCTATTAGGATTAAAGTTAGGGTTTAATTAGGGTTAGGCATTTAATTCAATTAGGGTTACTATTACGGTTAGGGTTAGGGTACAATTTGGGTTAGGGGTAGTGTTAGGGCTAGGGTTGAATTAGGTTTAGGATTAAATTAGGGTTAAGGTTACAATTCAATTAGTGTTAGTGTTCACTTAAGGTTACAATTAGGGTTAGGTTTTGAGTTATTGTTCTACGATTAAGCTTGAGGTTAGGGTTACAATTGGAGTTCAAATAAGGTTTTGAGTCACTATTTCTAACCCTAACCCCAACTCTAAATCTATCTCTAATCCTTACCCTAATTCATTCTAACACTATCACTATTTCTAACCCCAACCCCAACTCTAAATCTATCTCTAATCCTAACCCTATTCTCATCCCCAACCCTAACTAACCTTATCCACAACCATATCTCTTATTCAAATGCTATCCCTAACCCTCACTCATATTCTATCTCTAATTCTAACCTTAACTCTAAACTTAAAGTCTAATTACAACCCTAACCCTAACCGTAACCGTAATCCTAATCCGAACCCTAACCCTAACTCTAATTATAACCCTAACACCAATGTTAACCCTAACTTTGTCTCTAACCTAAACCCTATCGTTGATCCTAATACTTTATTTAATCCTAACCCTAACCATAATTGTCGTGATAACTCCAATCCAATTTCTAATTCTATGTCTAATCTCAATCCTAATTCTATTTCTAACCCTAACCCTAACCTTAACCCTTACTAATCTTAATCCTAATTCCATTTCTAAACCTAACCATAGCCTTAACCCTTACCTAACTATAACCCTAACTGGAAACGCAACCCTAATAATTTTTTCTTCCATCTTGTGATACGAATGCTACTAGCACAAATATATATATATATATATTTATTAATAATATATATAAAAACTCTGAGAGATATTGTTCTTGAGGCATCTATCTTTTAATTAATTACTCACATAAAAGTGTAATAGACACCTCGAGAAGGATATCTCTTGACGTTTCTATATATATTATTAATAAATATATATATGCTAGTAGCATTCACAACACAACATGATAGATAAAATTATTAGGGTTAGGGTTAGGTTTAGCTTTAGTGTTAGGGTTAGGGTTGGGTTTAACATTATGAATAGGGTTAGGGTTATGGTTAGGGGTAGGAATAGCGTTAGGGTTAGGGTTTGAGATTATGGTTGGGGATAACATTAGAGATAGGGTTAGGGTTACAATTAACATTAGAGATGGGGTTAGAATTAGGGTTACAATTATGATTAGAGATAGAACTATTAGCATTAGACATAGAATCAGGATTAGGATGAAGGTTAGAGATAGAATTAGGATTAGGTTTGGGGTTAGTATTAGGATTATGGATATATTTAAGGTTAGGGTTAGTGTTAGATTAGGGGTAGGGTTAGATATAGAATTAAAATTAGGGTTTGTGTTAATGTTAGGATTAAGGTTGGGGTTAGGGTTAGGGTTAGGGTTAGATATAGAATTAAGATTAGGGCTAGGGTATGGTTAGAGATAGAATCATGATTAGGATTGTGGTTAGCATTAGGATTAAGGTTAGGGTTAGAGATAGAATTAGGATTATGGTTAGAGTTAGAGTCAATGTTAGGGTTAGGGTTATAATTAGAATTAGGTTTTTTTAGAAATAAGGTTAGAGATATAATTATATCTATTGTTAATTTAGAAACATGGTTATAATTAGAATTAGTGTGAGTTTTATAAATAGGGTTAAGGTTAGGTTTAGGTTTAGGGTTAGAGTTAGAGTTACAATTAGTGTTTGTTTTAGGGTTGGAATTAGAGTTAGGGTTAGAGTTGCAATTAGTTTTAGAGTTATGTTTACTTTAGAGTTAGGGTTAGGGATAGAAATAGGGTTAGGATTATTGTTATAAATAGGGAAATGATCAGAGTTACAATTATAATTAATGCTAGCTTTAGAATTAGGGTTAGGGTTAGAGACATATATAGAGTTAAGGTCATGGTAGAAATAACATTATTGCTAGAATAACTATAATTTATATTGAATTATAACCCTAATCCTAATTGAATTGTAACCTTGACACTAATTAAACCCTAACCCCAAACTTTATCATAGAACTCTAACCCTAAATATATGTTAACATTACCATAATTAAACTATAGCCATAATAGAATCGTAACCCTATTCTTAACCCTTAGCCTAATTAAACAATGACCTTAATTAAATTATTACCCTAATTAAACCCAAACCCTAATTCAATTTTTATGCTAATAGTAACTCTAATTGAACCTTGACCTAATATTAACCCCAACTCTGACCATGACCCCAAGAATTATTTTGGAATGCTAACTTCAACCCTAACCCTAATCATAACCCAATTGAACCCCAATACTAACCCTAATTGAACCTAACTTTAATCATAATCCCAGCTCTAACCCTAACCTTAATTGTACTTAAACTTGAATCCTTATTGAATGTAAACCCATAATTGAGCCTAAACCCTAACTCCAACCTTTATCAAAGATCCCTTACCTTAATTGAATGCTAACCTTAACCAAAACCCTATGTAAACCCTAATCCTTACCCTTATTTAAACCTAATTGAATTATAACCCTAATCTAACCTTAGCCCTAACCTCAATTAAAATTAAACTAACCCTAATTGTAGTTTTAATGCTAACCATAATTCTAACCCTATTTGTAATCATATTTCTAACACCAATCCTAGTTTCAATGGAAACCTAAATCTAAATACAACTCTAATTAAACCCTAGTCCTAACCCTCATTGAACCCTAAAGCTAACCTTGACCCTAACCCTAACTTTAATAAAACCTCAATCAAAAATCCTAACCATAACATAACCTTAACCCTAATTGAACCATTTTGAACAATAGTCTTAATTGAACCCTAGCCCTAATTAAATCGTAATCATAATCATAACCCAATTTTAAATAATAAGTGTTGTATAAGTTATTTAAAAATCATACAATAAAGTTATGTGTAAATCCTTATAATGAAAATCCTTTATATTAGATTGCATATTTAAGTTGCTATATTTTTGTATAATAATCTTTAGTAAATCTTTAAATTTACAATATTTAATTTTCTAATTTTAAATACATTAATTTAGAATTTAATTTTTATTTTAGAGTTAATTTAGAATTTTTAAAAAGAACAATTTCTTTTCATTAATTTATAGTTTTATTTTTATTTTATTATTAAAAAACCATTTTGCAATGATATCAAAGAATATTTTTCTTTTCATATTTTTAAATTTTTAAATTTACTTTTACATAGAATAGTAAATTTAGGAAAGTTCTTTCATACTTAATTTCCTAAAATTTTAGAAATTTATTTTTTTATGTTTAGTAATTTAACATTATTTTTGAATTCATTATTTTTATTGGAAAAAGATTAATTAAATAAATCTATATAAAATTCCTCAAAGATATCCTTTTTTTAAAAGATCTTGAATTTGAAAAGATCTTCAATTTTTTTAAAATTTTAAGTCTATTTATTTAGACTTATTTTTTTTATTATTAAGAATTTAGAAATTTAATTTAAATAAAATAACAAATTTACAATATTTCTTTTATACTTGATTTTTCAAATTTTAGAAACTCTATTCTTGTGTAAAAGAGTTTGAAAATTTCAAAACCGAATCTTTATCGTTTTAATAAAAAAAAATCTACCTTTAATTTAACCCTATCTCTAATATAATCCTCATCATAACCCTAACTCTTACTCTGATTGAAACCTAACTATACCTAACCCTAGCCCTAAACTTGAACTCTAACCACATCCTAACCCTAACACTTAGCAATAACCCAAACTATAAGCTTTATTATACAACCCTAATTGTAACCCTAACCCTAATTGTATCCTAAACCTAATTATAACCCTAATTGAATGTAAAGCCTAATTGAACCATAACCTTAACACTAACCCTTACCCTAATTGAACCCTAAGCCTAAGACTAATTGAACCTTAATTAAACCCAAACCCTATCATATGTGAAATGATTATTTATATCCAATTTAGCATGGAAAATATAAAAAAATACAACTATAGAATTTGAACATCTGTGAATTGTTATTGGAATACTTATTTTTACTTGAAATGTAATTAAATGGGAACTCTTTTTATGAATGGAAATATCAAGTTTAATTATAATTATTTTTATATTGGCTATTTTTAAATGTTAATGGTTTAATAGTTAAAAGTAAAATTATAAATACCCAAAATTTTGTGGCATAGCAAAATTTCATAATTATTTGATATTTTATTGAATACAAATATTTTTGCTACTTTAAATTGAACTCTAATACTTGTAATCAAGATCAAACTCTTTACAAAGACTCATATTCAAAAAAACTTGCAATATCAACACTAATAAAATTGTAAATTGTGTGATACACCTCATTATGTGAAGTTCGAACAATTATATAATGGATTAGATTAAAATACATAATCAAAATCTTCTTCAAATGTACTACTTATCTATTAAGATGGGGTATATCATTTAAAAAAAATAAACTTCAAACCATAAATATATAAAACTCTCTTGTTTTTAATAAATAATTTATGATTATTTAAAAATAAATATAATTAATCTCAAACATTTAAATAATAATCTATCTCTAATTTTTTTTCTAAACAAACATTTTAAAAATAAACTATCTCTATTTTTTTTAAAAAGCAAACATTGCTACTTTTAATACAGCTTTGTGCTTATTTTACTTTATGAGTGGTCTCTAAATATGCTGTCATGAACAGCTGCATCTAATCTATATAATATTAAAGTGAATACATTTTATTTTTATAAATAAAAATTATTTAGTTTTATAATTCCTCTTTATGAAATAAAGTAGATTAGTGCAGAGTTAAGGAAGAAAAACAGAATGCTAACGAATTAAGACTGAATTTATTGCAATTTAAGATAGCTAATCGACCTTACTTTGGGATCCTCCTTGAAATGTGTTTACTAAACAAAATAAAAGAAATCCGTTATAGAAAAGCACTATCAAGGACCATCAACATCAATTTTACGAAGTTTTGTTCCTATTGGAAGAAATTTTGTACATCTTCATTCTTATCTGGGTTTATAAATGGATTTTAGTTGTGTGAAGTGTTCCTTTTGTATTTGGTTGGGCATGGTTAACAGTGATTTGTAATCAACGCATTTAGCATTTAGGCATTTATTTTTGATGAATTATATGCTTTTTGTTGTATTTGTATTATCTTCTACTCAATCATTATTTTTGGAAGCTGAATGTTATGCGTTACTTTGTTGTTTTGAATTGCATAGATGGGTAATGTTATTATTTGCATTCCTATTATATCCCAAAGTCAATTACATCCATCTCTAAGCCCTAAGATTGATTTTGTACTTGCTTAAGTGGACCAATTCATATGACGGCTTAGTTAAATACAAAATCCCTTTTTTGACTGCTACTTGAAATGCATTTTTCAATCTTTAAAAATAAAGATTGCAGAATGCATTTCATGTAGCAGCACGAATAGAAAACCAGGAATACAGTTATATATAATGTGCTATAGTAAATTCGTTCTAGTAGAAAAGCATGTCACTTAAATAAAATTAAATGGCAAGCGACACCCACATGAGATCATTCTCAAAAATCTAATGGCAGACTTCGATCTCCCCTGGTTGATGTCCCAGTGCCACAAATTTCGCATGCCTTGCACTCCATTGCATTGTGTTCAAAAACTTACTTAAGGCATTAAACACTCATGATCAATTCTGTAATGACGTGTTACCTCCCCCTTTGAACACCCCTTCACCCTTTTGATGAGTAGGCTCTTGAACATGCATTAAGCTTTGAATTTCGTCACTTGAAGAAGGTGTTTCCAAAAAGGGGGCCTAAGGCTTCCAAATTAATCTTTAAGCTTAAAAAGTTACCCCAAAGACTTAATCTTATGATCTAAGGTCAAGAAAATACCACCAAACATAACTATAACACCTTAAATCACACTAAGACTTGGGTTTTCAAAATGTTATCACAACCATTGAACTATACATGATACTGGATGATAAAACAATATGCTTACTGACATGGCTAACCTGCGCACTCAACTGCAAACATTAATTCATCATCATAATAAAACAAGGCATGCGATTGCAACATGATATCTATGTAGAAGCATTTAAAAAAGAAAACTAAGCAGCTCATCACATTTATTCACCTTATGGTACTATTATTAACAAAATCAATTCCAACAAGACAATCATAATCACACTACATCCGATATCCACAAATCCATCTAATCACATTATCATATGCTCATAGAGTAATAATAACAAAATCATTAGATTAATACAATTAACCACATAACATCACAAAACCCAAATCGATAAGGCTCAACATACATGTAGAAGTGTACTATATTGTCTCTGATAACATCAGTATGTCAAAGCTAGAATCCATGATATCAAAATAGTCAAAATCAAAATTGTCTATGTAGATCATGACATAAATCATATAATCCCTAGTACTAAAAGATGGGTCTCACATGTAGCATTTCAATTATAAAAAATAACTTAGTTTAAGATACTAATTAACATCAAATCTTGCACCACCTCATTACACTCTGCATCAACAAATACTATTTTCAAAAAAAGATATTTCCCATTATCTAATTAAAAAAATATCAAAGATTTCATTAATTGAGAGGGGGATAATTTTATCTATCATAAAAGTTTATCTTATAATAATAGGATAAGATAAGAATTTTTAGTATTCTATCCCTTTCCTTGACCACTTAACCCTAGATTTCAACAATTAAAAGTTTCCTCCATTTTAAATATATATTTTAAATATTTTTTAATAAAATTAACTCCATAGACCTCATATATTATTTGAGACCAATAGAGGAAATTTAAACCTCAACAACCTTAAGATAACTTTCTAATTAATATTTTTTTCTCAAATATATTCCTAATACGCTTCTTATTCCACTTTCTTTCCTCTTTCTTAAAATTTTATAATATAATAAAAATATCTAGTGCACCCCTTCACCTCCCAACTCCACCAATTAGATAAATTTGATTCAAATTATAACCACATAAAATCCATATTAAATGAAAAACCTTTACAATTATTATCATGGCCAGTGTATAACCATATTTTCTAATGATCCAATCTTAGAAAGGATAATATTTTTACAAAAATATGAGTTGTAATAAAACTAGTGTAAATTTCTCAAAAAAATCCAATATTTCTCTAATACAAACCACTTTCAACCTCCTAGTAAAATACGTTAGGTACTCTTCTTTTAGGTAAAATATATAAAAAAATTTCTTGGGTACAATAGAATTAAAATTATTGGAGTTGATTCCTCAACCTTAAAGCTCCCAAAGATCACCTACAATGAAACAACTACCACAAAAAGAGAGAAAAAACAAAGTACTTTTTGTAATAGTCTAATATTTATTGATGCTAATAATAATAATGATATAATATATAATGGATTACCCTTGATAAAGGATAATAAATCATAAGTGAGGATTACATTAAATCATGACATGTCCTAATCTTATGACTTGAGACAAAAAAACCATATGACCTAGGTAAGCTCAAGTATGCTAGTGCAAAAAGGAACCCAATTAATTAAAAAACCATTTAGGAAATTGCCTTTTATTGTAACACCTTCCTTAAATGTAACTTAGGGAAAAGATCAAAAAATGCATAAAAAATAAGAAATGGGCACTTACAACTATGCTTAATGAGGTGCCCATGTACAAATAAAAATATATCTCACATCTAGAAAAAAGAGAAAGCCTCATGGGAAAAAATTCCTCTCTAAAAAAGAGATATACATGTATCTCTAAGGAACAACCTCCTTTACCCTAAGAATTGATCACAATTAAAGATAATGTGGCGATGCTAAAGGTTTAGCGAATATATTCATAACTTTCTCCTTAGTAGGAAAATATTCTAAGAAGAGATGATCATCATTGATGAGATGTAAAATGAGATGTATTTGTATCTCGATGTGCTTCATCCTTTGATGTTCAACTAGGTTGTGTGCAATATGATAAAGAATTTGGTTATCAAAAAAAAAAAGTGTAGAAATATTATGTGGAAGAAAAAAATATAACATAATCTGTGACAATAAAAAAACTTCATGATTGGAAAGAACTACACCTTGATTCTCAACCTCAGTGGATGATAATGCAATAGTGGTTTAATTCTTACAAGACCAAGAAACTAGACCAAAACCAAGCTAAAAGATAATCTCAAAAGTGGAATTTTGTGAGTCAAAATCACCTACCCAATCTAATTTGGTGAATCCTAGACTATCGTTGAATCTACTAGTATGTATTAAATTCCAAAGTATGTAGTGCCCCTAATATACCTTAAAATGTGCTTGGTTTTTTTTTTGGGGTGAAAGGCAAGAAGTCTGTATATATATTAATATAATATAATATAATTTATGAAATTGAAAAATAATTGATCTTGCTAGCCATGAATTGAAAACATAAAAGCTTCAATTGATGAAGCTCACACCACCGAATACATAAGGAACCCATTGGTCTATTGAGGAGACCCACGACAACATCCAACCAACGAAGCACAATCTCGCCAACAATCGCTACCTCATATGAGACATTGGGCCATCACTGAGGCAACAAGTGTTCTCTTGTTGATGAGAGCACCTCATACCGATGAAAAACCTCATGGACCTTAAGATAATACTGAACATAGAAGGGACCCATTGATCTATTAGGGAGACCCACGATAGACTCCAACTGATGAAGCACACTCTCGCTGACAACCGCTAGCTCATAAGAGACATCGAGTAATCACTGAGACAATGAGTGTTGTCCTGTTGATGAAAAATAGTAGGGAGAGCTTCACACACCACTGAACAAAGAAGGGGCCTGTCAGACTATTGGGGAGACCCATGATAGAATCCAGCTGACAAAGCTCACTCCCACCGAATACCCCTACCTCATAAGAGACATCAAGCCATCACTAAGACAATGTGTATCGTCCCGTTGATGAAAGCACCTCATGGTAATGAACTCCACCCTGACCAGAGGGACATGATTTAGCAAATCAAGTCTCATTAATAAGCATACCATCAGTGCATCGGCCAGACACCATTTAGAATCCCATCGAGAGACTAACGTCACACCGATATAGAATGTTATTGGTCAATCGAGGAGATGAAATTCAAGGTCTCACCAACATGAATAAGTCTCGTTGAAAGAATGTTATCGGCCTATTGAAGAGACGTTCACCTGAGTCTCACTGATGTGCTAAGGTCTCACCGACTGGTGAATTAGGAAAGAGGGGCCGATCATACACACAAAGAAAATGACATAAGTTATCACTTAGGTACAACCAGAGACCTATGTTAACTGGTTAACATTAAAATAGAAACCTAATAGCTCAATGAACAAGAACGGATAGGGTTTAACTGATAAAACCCTTGTTGACCAAGAGCATATAAAATTCCATTCTGAGCATATTTTGTAACCTCCCAACTTGCAGAGTATATGATTGGAAAACTCTTGCGTTGAAAAAACACCACTTAAACTCCCATCGAAAAGATAAGGTCATGCTAATATAGCATGTCTTTGGGCTATCAAGAGGATGATCTCCAAGGTCTCTTCGACATGAACAAGTAACGCTAAAGGAGAATTTTTTCACTTTGAATGTGTAAGACCTCTCTTTGCATGTGACTAATACAACCTTAAATTGTTTTATATTTCTCCTAAGTAGATGGTTAGATATTTTGCGAGTGATATGAAGGTGATTGTCTAACAATAACCTTATAGTTTATTTTTACTTTATGTTAGATCATTGTTATTTACTTAATGAAGATGTATGTGCATGTGAATTATTGTATGATATTCGAACTTATAAGATGAATTTGAAATAAGATAATTATTGTGTTGTATTACATTGGAAGAGTAATTAGCTATGTAAATGATTCATGCATAAAGTTACAAAGATTCGATTTACAATTAATGTGGTTTATTATTATGTCTAACTGTATTTAATTATGTTGTGTAGGAAATTAAGTGAGTCAATGTGGGATTAACATTTAAGGTCAAGAATCGAATATGAAAATAGGAGGATAGATAAATGTTGGAATCGAATAAAATACATCTTTGGGAAGTTCTAAGTGTAGCCCTATTTGACTTAGAAGGGTTTGAGGTTTTATTATTGGTTGGGTGATTATGTTTGAGTAGAATCCAATTGTAGGACATGTGATGTGAGTTTGGTTGGGGTTGGAACCCTTGGTTAAGATCAAAATTCGTATGGATTTTTGTGTGGGTTTTAGAAAGGGATAGCTAAATCAATTTCCTTGGTTTTTGAACAAGAATAGACCCCTAGGACCTATACCTATGGGTTTGGAACCTTTTTGACACATGTGAACTTGTCCTTGGAATGTGAAAAGACCCCTCATAAGTCCACATTCATGAATGTGACAAATTCAAAAAGTGTTGCGGCTTGGTAAGAGTGACTTGTCACTCTCAACTTGCTACTCCACAAAAGTTCTTGGAATTGGCACAAGACTCACACATGTGTGAGCACTTGTGGGAAAGGGTGTAGGTTTGGAAGATCCCTATATATCTCAATAAGATGGAAGATTTGGGTGTTACCCACTTCTCCTCTTGGAGAACTTGAAAGGAGATGGTAGAAAGAATGTGAGGAGGAGATGAGTCTACCTCTTTGGAAATATAGTGATCAAGATGGTTTGGCTTGGTAAGGAAAGATGGATACAAGAGTGCAATCCCTTCATCTAAAAGAAAAGAGATAAGTTCTTCCTTATTCCCATTTTTCCCTTTTGTTTATTTGTTGTAAGAAGGTGGTATGTTGCATAGATCATGGTAGAAGCAAAGAGTAGGGAACCCATATACATGAAATTTGGTGCTATGTTATTCTTATTTCTTTGTAAAAATTTGAAAAGACTCCACGCATCATCTTGGAGCTAAGAGACTTCCTTGCTCGGGGGTATGGCGAGAGCCCACGAGGCTCCATGATGCCATTACGGTAGGGTGGAAAGCAAGCCTCATTCATATTTTTGTTAATCGTTTATTCCTAATTATTGTGTGAAATATTGAAAGTTAGTATTTTGTGGCAATTGTAAAAGTTGGAAATAGAGCAAGTTGTAGTGGTATTCCACTTCCCCAAATGAGCACTAAAAATGTTTTCCTAGTCTCTCTCAAGACTTAAATGTAATTTATCCTTGGAGATTAAATTATAAGAGAAATTGAATGGGGGTTTTACTTGTATTTATCTCAAAATGGGTGGAATAAATAAACATAAATCTCATTATGGGATGGATATTAGTCTGTAATATATATATGATTCCAAGGCCATACTCATTTTACTTTCAAGTGAAGTTTACCTTTCATATCCGGTTATCAAATAAACATTTATGTCATGGAAGGAGATCTAAATGACCACAAAAGTGTTTAATGGCTTGCACCCCTCTTCAAAGTGAGCTTGTGTATACACTGATATACATTCCTTGGTAACATAAGTTTTTGGTAAGCAAAAGTAGAAGAAAAGAAAAAGAGGTTAGGGTAATGCATAATAATAACAAGATATATAATGAGAATAAACAACATCACAATAATAGAAAAATAGTTGAATTTGTGTTGTAGGTAGGCTTCGCTCTATAAGGATGGAATTATTCACATTCCTTACCCTTACCCATGAGTAGATATTGTCATGTTACCGAAAACAAATTTTTAAGAATGGAAGCTCAGTATTCAACGGTTAACAAACAAAAAAAACACGATTCTTATAGAGCAACCGAGGAAGACTAATTATAGGCACCTTATGTGAGTGTGGGAGTAGCAAAACATATTTGAATGCATCGTTAGACATGATTTCAACAAGTAATATGGCAAGAATCTCATAGTTAAAGACTAAGGAGAACATCACCACTTTGATTATTTATCATATTAAAGTGTATACCATCCTTGTAAGTGAAAACATGTGCAACAGATGAAAGTTTGACAATTTCTCCCTTCCACATCCTGCATCTCTTTTGCTATCTGCTTCTTGTTGTCAAGTAGCAAATTTTCCAATAGGAAATGACCAGCTTAAGGAAGAATATTTAAATATTTATCTCTCTAATTGTCTTGCCTTCGAGTATCCCTGCAGTAGTTAGCAGGCACCATTACAAAGTTGTTTTCCTCATTTATATGCATACCTATGTGATTGACCACAAACTACATTTCTAAACCATCCTCTGAAAGCTAAAAAGGGCAGAACATTATGCTGGCATTATTTCTGAAAAAAAAGAAAAAAAGAAAAAAGAAAAAAAGAAAGTGATAAAACATGCATTGATTAACCATCACTCAAGTACTGGTGAATGGTTTTTAACTAATGTCAAACTTTTCTATTGGTTCTATCAATACATTTATTCTCTTACGTGTTTTGAGGGCTAAACTTTTAAATAAGAAATGAGGGGTATTGAATCGATCAGAGAGGTAGACATAAATTCCAGCTGTGGATGTACTGTTAACAGGCTAGTTTTCTTTTCAGAGGTTAAAATCAAGTGGTCACATCTACACACATTCTTAGACTTTCTACAATGTGATAGTTGGGAAACAGACAGGTCTGCTAAATCTTTACTGTTGACCAAATGCGCTAAAGAAACATATCCATGGGTAAATATATTTAATTTCAACCTGCAACTTTTTCTCGAAATTCTCGCTGCTTTCTGTAGTGAAGGTATATTTAAACCCTACACAACCTTCAAAGGGAAATGAATGTTCAACCACCAAGACGTCCAAGCTTACCAACGTTCTTTTTTAAAAAAGCTATAATAAAAAATATATAAATTTTTAATGTACCTTACTCTGGCGAAAATACTTCTGGAGAGTTTGCAGATCAGCCTGGGTATGTCAATAATGGCGCAGTACTCATGGAAACATTAAGCTACTTGTCAGTGTATTAATTCAAGTTGGGAGCCTAGGTCCTCGTGTTCCAATTTTCCGTTGGAATCATTAGTCACCAAATTTGTAACTCGAGTACTTTTAACTGCTTTACCATTTTGTAGAAATACGGGAGTTGATTTTATAATAACTTTTGGGTGGTGGTAAAATTTCACACTTTTAGTGATGCCTTAGTATTCGCCTCATACCTTTATTAAATTTAAAGAAAAAAAAAAAAGAGTTCCACAACACTTTTCCTCTCTGCCTGCGCAAGCATTCCAACTTCCAACCACTCTCCAATTTACTGTATCCACATAATACTTTGACATTTTCCATCTACTTAAATACACCCGTCATTAATTAATTTGGAAATAAAAGAAATCGTTGAGCACTAGTTGCTACCATTTCCGCTCCAGGAGAAAATGAATATCAAAAACAAAATTGATGGAAATTACAATTCAAGAATCCTTGGATAAGATATATGTAAATTAAAATTAACTCTCCCTTGTAAAGAGGGTAGGTGTTGAAATAGATATTTTCACCCTCTCGATATTTAGTGCAGTAAATAGTAAATGTGTGCTTAGATCTCATAGCATTTATTACGGGAGGTGTAAGTTTAGCTTTTTATTACCTTCATTTATCCAATGCAAAAATAGAAGACTAAATGTGTAATTCCTAAGCCGTTTAAATAAGTTTATTCAAAATTAGTTTGCATTGTCAAAAGGGCGTTGTTGTCAAAGAAGTCCTCAGCGACAGGGTTTTACCAAGCAGCGGTTACTAGGCAGCGGCAGGGATTTACCAGCGACAAAGATTTACTAGGCAGCGGTTACCAACAGTGAAAAAGTCAGCCGAGGCAGCGACAGGGAAAAGGGGAAAAGGGCACGCAGAAAGTCAAAGCAGGACCAAGGACCCCACAAGCTAGTGAAACAAAGCGGATTAGGATCACGGGAAGGCGTGGATAGTGGGCTGCGTTTCCAATAGGTCTCCCTGTCGCCTTTCCTTATTTTCTTTTATTTTAAAGTTTATTCTGTCTCTTTCTCCGTAAGAAGACAAACTTGCATACCCGCATAAAACCAAAACCACAACATTTCGAATAAATAAAACCACAACATTTCAAATGCATGAGGGTTAAACAAGGAGTTATGGGTGAGAACCTAGACCTGGCATGTCAGAGGGTCCCTCCAGAAGGGACACAAATCTCAAATACAAACCCATTCTCAATGCAGCTGGGAGCTTTAGAACATCTACTGGGCAATAGAAAATTGGAAAATAAACCCCAGATTCAGTTGAGTGATCTTTTTGCTCTTCTGGGTCAAAAAGGTTTAATATCTCCAGGATATCACATTCCACAGTGGTCAAACGGGTGGTCCACTCTCTACCCTACTGTTCAAGATGAGGGTTTAGCGAGTGTTTGGGACTCCTGGCTTACGAGATCACATTTATCAAGCATATTGAATCATGTAAACACAGAAGAAAAGCTGATCTTGGTAAATGCAAAGCAATATAATGGGATTCTAAGACACAGACAAGCTCAGAGACGGAAACTGAAACAAAATCAAAAGAAAAAATTCACTTGGATTTTACCAAAGGTTCATAACAGTAAGGCAGGTATATCTAAAGAAACATTTCAGAAAGAAGAGAAAACTAATCAAACTGAGTACGAAGGAAAGGGAAAGCTAATAGGAGACGTAGAGAGCCTTGGGTCAGGCATGAGTAAGATAGAGGAAGTCAAGAACAAAAAGGAAGAGACCACTGCAAGCAAGGTCACTGAAAAAGTACCCACTGAACTTTATAGCCCTACGTCTTCACCACTTCTATGGTCCTCAGAGTTATATGTGGAAGAGCTCATGAGAATGAAAAATAGACTTGATGTTTTAGAAACAAAGGTGATGTTTGAGGACAGCAGATTTAAAATAGTTACAGAGTCCAAATGCAAGCTGGAAAGGGACAATAAAATACTGCAGGAGCAAATTTTAAATCTACAAGCTAACATGGAGAAGGGACAACAAGAACTGATCACTCTAAGGCAGGAGTTAGATCAACTCAAAACAACTGAAAACAAGAAGCCAGAAGTGGAAGGAGGTGAAAACAAAATGGAATTAGAGTTGATTCAATCAGCATTAGTAGACCTAGAGAAAAAAGAGAATCAGTTAAGAGACCAAATAGAAGAGGCCAAATCATGGTCACATGTGGTAAGTGGCTCATCAAGTGAGCAGCAAGTAATCATTGAGAAACAAGTCAAGAGGCAACTAAGGGAAGAAAAAGATAAACAAAGCAAGGCTACAAACATTATTATTAAAGGTTTGAAAGATTTTGGTGAAAGGGAAAGAACAGACATCCTAGCAAGGAACTTCCTTAAAGACGAGCTGAAATGGACAGGTTATATTCAGCAAGCAAATAGAATTGGAAAAAAGATAGATGGTGGAAGGGATAGGCATGTAAGAGTCACCTTGAGAAGCTTAGAGGATAAGAATAGAATTCTAAAAAATAGAGGGTTACTTAGAGGCACACATATTTACCTAGACGAAGATTTGACTTTCGAGCAGCAGGAAGCACAAAGGAAAGAATGGGAGAAAGTGAAAACAACAAGAAATGAAGGAAAGTGGGCATGGTTGAAGAATGGGAAAGCCCAAATTGGTGATCGTTTTTCAAACAAGAAATAGGAATTGGGGGCCCCACAGGAATACTTACGTGTTGTAAGTTGGAATTGTAGAGGATATCCATGGAGAAGAGGACCTGGATTGGGGCCCATAGCAAAAGGTAAAGATATTATCATTCTTACCGAAACACATGAGCATGAAGGCTGCAAAGTCCCAGATTTTGAAGGGTATAAGAAAGTCTCAGTTTGGAACAAAGGGAATGAGTCAGGCAAAGGTCATGGAGGAGTTACAGTGCTAATAGGTGAGAAATGGCAGGGAATTGTTGAATTTGAAAAAGAAGACGCAAATAAACAGTACATATGGCTGCAAATAACAGAAAATGGGGTGACTTTCAGATTGGCTGCTTGTTACTTTGCTCCAAAAAATTCTAAGTTCTATAAGAAGAGAAATTTAGACAACGAAGACCCGTATGCCTCACTAAAAAGAGATATATCTATTTTTAGCGCACTTGGTGATGTTGTCTTAATGGGTGACTTTAATGCAAGGACAGCTAATAATCAGTCTCTTCAGCTGAGCAGGGAAGAAAAAGGGGAGAACAATCCTCTATGGTTAGAGGAAGGTGGAGATCAATATTGGGAAAGAACATCCCAAGATGACAATGGGGATGTGACCCCGTTTGGGACAGAATTACTTGGGCTTTGTAGTCTGTTTGGCATGGTTATTTGTAATGGGATGAGAGATTGGCCAAAGTCGAGGGGTATCACTTGCAAAACGTATAATGGTCAAAGTGTGGTGGACTATGTGATTTGCTCCCAAGGTTTTGTCTCTAGATTGCTAGAGTTTGATATTGAGGACTGCCCTATTGGGATGAAATCTGACCACTTACCTCTTCTGGTTAAGCTCCGCATGTCCCCAATCAGCCAGCACATTAAACAGGTTCAACACATGCAAAATAAAACCCTCCCCAAGGGTAAAATCCTCTTGAATAAAGAAAATAGAGAAATATTTAACGCTGTTCTTAAACAACATTTCCATGATTTAAAAAACAACGGAGAGGTCAAAGCAACAAAAGATGGGGACATCCACATTCACAGCAATTCGCTGATCCCAATAATTCACAAGGCTTTAAATGCATGCAAAAGGTCCCACCCAAAGATGAGGGCTGCAAACACTTTCCCGGCAAATCCATGGTATGATGAAGAATGTAAGGCAGCCAAGAGATCACTAAAAAAGAAAGGAATGGACAAAGAGTACAAGAAAAAATATGAAAAATTGGTGCAGTCAAAAAAATATGATTATGTAAATGAAAGAAGGAAGGAGCTAATCTCGCTTGGAAAATAGAACCCTAAAGGTTTTTGGAGAGAATTGCAGCAAAAGAAAAAGAGGACTGAAAACAGTATTACAGATGGCCAATGGCTAGAGTATGCTAGGCTTCTTTACGAGCGGGTTCATGAGAAAGACCATCCACCTGTTATTAACACATCAATGGAACTATTCACTGTGGATGATATCAAACAAGGAATAAAGAATTTAGCAAGTGGTAAAGCACAGGACATAGATGGGTTGCAGGCTGAATTTTTAAAATGGGGGATCGAGACTCTTGCTCCTTACATAAAAAGAATTTTCAATAATGTCAATCAAGAGGGATTTCCTATGGAGTGGACCACTAGTGTGGTCATTCCTCTATTCAAAAGTGGTGATATCAACAATCCATCTAACTACCGTACGATTATGGTCAATCCTATCTTTGGCAAGCTCTTTGGGAGCATGATTGAGCGAAGGATCAGCAGTTGGGCAGAAAATGAGGGCAAAAGGGCAAAGGGGCAGGCAGGCTTTAGGTCAAGACACTCTACCATTGATCACTGCATCACCCTTAGACATTTGGTTGAGAAAATTTGGAACACTCAGGGCGAGGAAGCTTATTGCTGTTTTGTTGATTTCAAGAAAGCTTTTGACACGGTACCTAGAGACAAACTATGGAATAGAATGGAGGAATTAGGCATCCCAAATGTGTATAGAGCAGCTGTTCACAGATTGTATGAGAATGTTAGAGCTAAAATCAGAACAAGTGATGGTATGTCAGAATGTTTTGGTAGCGACATTGGAGTTAAACAGGGCTGTCCTCTATCTCCCACGCTTTTTGGGTTATACATTGATAAGTTGGAAGCTTGGTTAAGCAAGACGGATGGGGATGGTATTCAATTGGCAGGTTATGTGGTGAAGCTACTCTTATATGCTGATGATCTTATCCTAATTTCAAAAACAGCACATGGGTTAAGAGAACATCTGAAAGCTCTAGAACTCTTTTGTCATGAGGTTGGGATGCAAGTGAATATCACCAAGACCAAAATCATGATTTTCTCATTGAATAGAAAAGATAACCAGAATACCTTTCTTTTTGAAGGCAGCCCGCTTGAAATAGTCAAAGAATACAAGTATCTTGGGATTGACTTTCATTATAAGCTCAGTTGGGAGACTTGTCGGACGAAAAGGATACAGGGAGGTTGGAAAGCTTCTTACCTTCTACAAAATAGGTGTAGAAAAGCTGAGCTTTGGGATTGGAAAACCAAGAAAACCCTTTTTGGTTTGCTTGTTACTCCGGTGGTACTTTATGGGTGTGAGGTATGGGGAAGTAGTATGTCAAAGTGCAGTTGGAGACAACTAGAAAGAATTCAAAAACATCTAATAACAAGCAGTCTCAAAGTTAAAACCACTGTCCCCTATGAAATTCTTTTAGCTGAAACAGGGTCTTTTCCATTGGAAGCATCGGCTTTAATCCGGTTGATAAGCTATTTAAAGAAGGTTGAAAACATGGATAACCACCGTTGGCCTAAAACAGCTATGAAGGAGACGCTAGATCGTAGGAAGAAAACTTGGATGAAACAAAACCACAAGTGGATGAACAAGTGGGACATCAATTTGCATGAGTGTCCTAGCACCAATAGTGAAATAAAAAGCTATGTGACTGAAAAATTCAGAACTGCCATGTGGACAAACCAGATTGGGCGAAAAAAAGCATACTACATCAAAGAGTTTAACCCGACAAAGGATCATGGTGAAAAAACTTATTTAGGTGCAGATATTAAAGGGAAAGCGAGGTTGTTAGTGGCACAATTGAGGACGGGATCACATCACCTTAGGTGTGAGACCGGTAGGTGGAAGATACCCAAGGAAACTTGGGAAGAAAGAACTTGTATTTTCTGCAATAAAGGGGTTGTGGAAATAGAATGGCACTTCATCATGGAATGCATTGCTTACGAGGATATCTGCACTCAGCATGAAAATAGTTTGAAAGTGGACAATATGCACCAACTATTTGAGGAAGATAAGATTAATCAGACGACTAGCCTTCTAGTCAAACTTAATAGCAGGCGATCTAACTTGGAAAAGAGTATGAAGACAAATTAGGCCTATTTTGTCTCGGTCCCATAGACTGTTTGGTCTCGCGGATGTCATTAAAATCTTTTATTCATTCAATGACATAATAATAATAATATCATAAATATTGTAAATATCATTATTGACAATTGAAAATAAATATCATTATTTTTATTATAAAATAATCATAATAGTAATGTTGGAGAATGGCCATTGAATAGTTGTTATATGGGTTAAATGGAGATAAGACATTATTAAAGAGTTTTACTATTATAATATATTTATCACAATAATTAAGTTATAGACACAATATGATTCATAATTATAATATATTTGGAGAATAATATTATATTGTAAATAATATTTCTAAGTAGTATTAAATTGAAGTGATATATTCAATGTTATAAATGATGTTATTATTGTTATTTAGATGAAAATAATTTTAGGGAGGTAAATTGAGATTAAAAATAAATAAAATAGAAGTTAATTTGAGAATAAATGTTAATATAATTATTCACGAGTTAGTTATTTGATGTTATTTATTTAGATGGAAGTAGTTTTAGTAAGGTAAATTGAGATTAAAAATAAAAATAAAATAGAATTGTTGTTAAAAGTGAATTTATTTCCTGGTAATGATTAAATGGTTTAAATTGTTTTTTAAGATTAAATGGTTTAAACTCTTGTTAAATCTGATTAAACATGATCATCATTGTAAGCTTTTTGACTTAGTTATAATGTTTCTATGAGATCATTAATAACATTACCAATGATTAAATTGTTGATTTAAAGAACAATATGGTTGCCACCTTTAAAGAGTTATATGTTGGTGATTTTATGTTTGAATTGTTGTTAATAATAATAATAACATTGTAAGTGGAAATATAAATATTCAAAGGGTTTTACTCTACATATAAAAATAAAATAATAATAATAATAATAAAAATTGGTACTATATGGAGTAATAATAAGCATAAAATTAAAAGGTGAAACTAATATGGAAATCAATATTAAAACTACATCCAATGCTAAAATTTAAAATATAATAATAATATTAGTGGTAAATTTGGTAAATTATAAATACTAAAGGATAGTATAATATTGGGATACCATTAATGATACACATTATTTCATTAATATTATAATGTTATGGTTAATTAATTAAATAATAATACTAATGAGTGAATATTATTGTATTTTCTCCCTTAAATAAAAGAATTGTATTAATGTTAAATTGAGATTTGAGAATAATTGTAGTATGATGGCTAAATAGTAAGTTTACTATTGGGCCATCTTTTTAATAACATCAGTAATGTATTTGATTAAATATCATTATTATCATTATTAAATTATTGTTAAAGGATAATGCCATCATGATCTTTGAAGAGATGAAAAGTTATATCATCAACTTCAACCAAAAAAAAAAAAAAATGTTGGGTTTTTCTAGCGAAAATTATGGGCATGACAAAATGCACCAACCACACCATTTCACTAGGCATACATTTCATTGGCTACTATCTGAGCTAACATTGGAAAAGTATCATCATCGACACTCTCGCCAAAAATAATCACTATTTTCCTTTGGCACCCCCAATTTTCCAAGAGATCTGTCAAGCTATTCCATTCTCTATAGGTGTGAGATATATGAAAAGCTTCAAACTTATCAAGCAACCTCCAAACAATCTGCATTACATACTTTAGATTCCAATTATAACATGATCTCTCTTTACATGCGTTTATAATTATTAATGAATCTCCTTCTATGTGATTTCTAGAGATACCTAGCTATTTGGAAAGAAGCAAACCATGAAGAACCGCCATTACTTTGGTAATTGTGTTTGTACCTATAGGAAGAGCTATTGACTTGGCTTCCTTCAAGACCCCATGTGAATCCCTAATACAGACCCCCACCCCAGACACTCTTGGATTACCTTTCAAAGCTCCATCAAAATTCAACTTGAGAAAACTTGAAATCGAAGGTTGCCATTTAACTTGACCCCTATCAATTTTGGGCTTGTGAGGTTGCTACAAACTGCCTTTGAATGGAAGAAATATACCCTTCCAATTCCTTAGTATGCTATCATCCCATGTCATGAAGAGAGAACTTACAATCTTATAATTTTGAACATAAACATTAACTGCTCCTGAAGCTAACTTCTCAATTAAACATTGAACATTTTGAATTGAAGAAGATATTTTTATAAAAATGCATTTGTTATGCTCCCAACATAACACCCAAAGAACTGTAGCTGGAATTAGGATCCAAATGCATGCAAAAAAGGAGGATTTATATAAAACAGGCCAAGCTTGAAATAGATCCCAAATTGTTTTGGGAAATGGAGTAAAAAAACCTAATTTGTGAAGCACAAACTTCCAATAGTCCTGAGCAAATTGACACTGCAAGAACAAATGATCAAAATTTTCAAAAAATTCTTCACAAAAGACACATTTAAAGGGTTATGAAATTCCTAACTTATTAAGTCGTTAACTTGTTAACACCCTTTTACACAACACTAGCCATGCAAAACTCCCTACTTTTGGCAAGACCATACTGTTCCAACAAAAGGAGAAGGATTTTTGTGACTAAATTTGAGAATCTTTGTTAAGGATTGCTTTATACCCTTGCTTAATTGAATAAATACCATCTTTGGAGGGAGCCCAAGCAATCTTATCAAAATATTTTGTTAAAAACACTACTCTTTCAACTAGGGTCTTATGCATGAAGTCTTTTTGACCTTCTGTTATTTGTATTTCTGAAAAATTATTCCATCTTACCCTCCCTGAAACCAATTCTACTGACTCAACATAATCAACTAGCCTAGTGCCCCATGAGTGAGACAAAATTGGGATAGCTAATTGCAAATCTTGAAAATATTTAAGAGGAGGATGGCCATTCCACAAGTCATTCTAGAAATGAACATCTTCACCATTATGAACTTCCCAAGACAAGTAAGATGTGACCACCTTCCAACAAGACACCATGAAATTCAACATAGTAGATCCATTTGGAGGATCGGATATTGTAAAAATGCTTGTTGAATTTTGAGAATCTAAATACTTTGCTTGCATTATTTGACACCACATAGAATCGGGCTTATTATACATTTTCCAAATCAATTTTCCCCCAAAAGCCATGTTGCGTTTAGAGATATTATGCATTCCAACTCCACCTTTAAGCTTTTTAGAAGACATCCAAAAAAATTAGAGGATCTTTTTGTAATACCCCTCATGTTGTTTGGACTTGATACTTCTGTGGTTTTGATTGGTGCTTTGTGATTGTGATTGTTATTACTTATTTTTTGGTGTGTGCAGATGCGTAGTTTAGTTGATTGCTACATTTGACATTATTATTATGATAATTTATGATACTTTGTGTGGTGTTAGATTATTTGATTATGCAATGGTTTTTCCTTAGTATTATATATGTCGATGTTATGATTCTATGATGATGTTAATTGGATTCAGTATTATATTAGGATGCAGTAGCTAGGTAATCATGTTATCATATGATCAGTTAGTTTAGAAATGCTACTTCATCATTGATATTGTAATTGTTAGAATAGATGTGGTGAGAGGATAGTGTAGCACCACTCATTTACGAGTGCCCTGCTACGCTGTAATTCCTTCTCACGATATGATATTTTTGATTATATATACATACATGCTACTTGATGTTTATTTGGATACAGGATTTGCAGGAATAAGTCTCGATTCCACCTGCTTCAGTAGGATAGGGCAAGCATTAAATTAACCCAATGGGTAAAATGTTGAAAAAGGGAGTTGATTTGGAAGTGTCCCCGTCCCAAGTCCGTCGTCCTATTGTGAGTTGTTGTGTCATGACTGAAGTGTTGTCCTTGTTGTTGTGTAGTTTGATTGTTGAGTACTCATTTTATTTATGGTTCGTGTTTATTTAATTAATCTTATTTTATAAGATTAATTAAAGTTGTCTTATTGATTTAATTAATTGTAAATTAGTTAAATGTTAAATTTAAATATGTTGTAAATTAAAAAGTGATTTAATTAATTGAAAGTGTAAATAATTATTTTAAATGAATGTTGATGAAGATAATTAAATATTATATTTTTATTAATAACAAATTAGAAAATCTTGTGTGGATAATATCTTGAGTAAATAAATTATTTTAATTAAAAATTGAAGATAAGTTTGTGCTTTTAAAAGATGGGAAAAGGACCAATGAGAAAGATAATATTTTTGAGGAAAAGTGGAAGAGCTTTATTGATTTTGATTTATTATTTTTATGGGGGAATTATTCACACAGAGCAGATTTTTCTATTGTTTTGATCTGTAAAAAGAAAAGAAAAAAGAAAAAATAGATTGTTGGTGCTTCTAGGTAAAATTATTGTTTTGAAGAAAGATAGTTTGGAAAAGAGAGTTGTAGGAGGAAATCGAGAGGAGGCTACAGAAAGGATTCTTCATCGAATGAAGGACTCCAGGTTTTATTCTATTAATTTATAATTATTTTATTGTTCTGTAAGTAAAATCTGGTTTGTTGAGTTTGAAAAATCCATTCCTCTATTTCTTTTGAAAATGATTCTATGAATTGAAAACTTGTTTGTATTTAAACCCTTGAATCCTCTGTAGAAAATTATAGTGAAACCTTCAAGATTCCTTCAATAAAATATAGAGGTGGAAATAATGGTGTTGAAAAGAAAATTCTTTTGTTAATTGAAAATTTGTATATCCAGATCTATTTTGAGTCTGTTAGGAAAACAATTTATTTATATGATTTGTTTTGAATCTCTTTATATATATATATTCGATTCTTTTAAAATTCATATATATATATAAATATATTTTTATATAGTTTGAAATTCGAAATATTATGTATTGAATAAATAACTGTGCATTTTAATGGTGATTATTTCAAGTTTATTCGTAGGCGAAATAATTGTGAAAATTATGTTAAAGTATATAAATTTAATTTTTAATAAAAAAACTTAAAAAAAAAAAATTGTTGGGGTGAGTGGACGGCCGAAGCTGTACCACCCACCTACGGTACCGTGCGCAGTCACCATAGACTATGGTACGTAGTTTGTGGAGACTGCGGCCTCCCATTGGGAGGTATGCGCAGTACCCAAGACTGCAGTACCCAGTCTGTGGGGACTGCGCCTCCCCTTGGCAGGTGAGCAACACCCATAACTGTGGTGGGCAGTATTCATAGTTCTAATTTATTTTTATTTTATTTTGTTTTTATGTATAATGCAATTTTTAATTAATATTTAGTTTATATATATATACTATTTTATATTACAGATAGTTGTTGTGGGAATTTTATTAAATGAATTAGGTATATTTTATTATATAAATATAGTATATATATATATATGTATGTATGTGTATATACACAGGGTTGGTTCTTTGTATGTTATAATTGTGAACGAAGTTGTTAATTTTTAAGTTAGAAAGTTATAGTTTAATTGAGAAAATTCAAAATAAACTACATGTTGTGATTTGAATTGAATTTCTCGTGTAATTGAGTTATGGAGTTGGTGAAATTTATTGTGCTTGTAGTTTGTTTGGCGTTGATTTATGATTTATGCACTATTGAGATTATTCATTTTGTTTAATTTGATTTTCTTTAATTCGGGTTTGGGTCATGTGGGAAACCCTAAGAGTCAATGTTTCATGTAATAGGAACTTAAGTTATTGTGTAGGAACTTCCAGAGGCAGGGATAATGTTATTTATATTCAATCTTGTAATTTGATGTTGTCCTTATGTTTGGCTTTAGTTGTGATATTATTGTACACTGGAATTGTACCATTTTTTGAATATAATTCTAATGATTTTGGCGAGATGGTTATTCCTCGTGGATGTCCCATTGTTGGTTTTGTGATATGGTTGGTACAATCCTTTTTGTGTTGGATATTCTGTGCTTGAGTGTCTAGAGAGAGTGGCTCTAGTGGGGGTCGGTGCACAAAGGGGCTATCAGGGTAACCCACATACAGTTATAGTAATCAGTGATAACCTAAGTAATAAACCATGGGTGGGGTTTAAACATTAATAAGATAATTATGATGCCTCGTCCGCCTGTTAGTGCTATCACAGACTAAAGGGGATCGAGAAGGCCGTGGTTGGCAAGGTCGTTGCCTTGTCTTCACGAAAGGTTAATGACTCCGCATGAGTAACCCTATGGAGCGGTGCCTTGAGATAGGCTATTAGGAGAACCATAGATGGAGGCGACACCTTAACTTGGCTGTCAGGAGAATACATGTAGAGATGGAGGTGGCACCTTGTGATAGGTTGTCTAGATAATTCATGTTAAGCCATGTGATGACACTCTCCTCTAACACTTCATTTGTGTTGTTTTATTGAAGTCCTCTGGAAGTGGTTTATTGATTTGTCATTGGATGGTTTTGGAAGTAGTCTTTGATATTATGATTTGTGATTTAATGATGATGTGTTTCATGACTTGTTGTTGTAATTTTGGAAAGTGATATAATGTTGTGTTTTGGAAGTGGTCTAATGTTTTGTCTTTGGTTTTATCGTTGTTGAGTTTCAGAGTGGATTATCGTTATGACCTGTGATGATTTATCGTGGTTTAGTTTCTATGTGGTCTTTTGATGTTATGTTATATTTTCTAGAGTTAGTTTTGCGTTATTGTAGACATGCTTGGTCAGGGATCCTTCCTTGTCTACTCCCAGCACGGGGGTGGTTGGGTGGAACATGCTTCGCATCCCGTTGGGTTCCCTTTTGCATGCAGTTGTATCTTTTATTGCAGGGTTTTTGGCGGATGTTGTTGATCTAGTGTTTGTATGCTCCAAATGTGCATTTGTACTTTTGATGTATTTCATTTATTGATGTATCGTCTCCCATATATGTTGGGAAGGCCTTGATGTAATTTGCTATATGTTTATGAGGTTGTAATTTCATCTTGATGTAATGTATATTTAGACCAAGTGTTCATTTGGGAACTATCACTTGTAATAGCTATTTATGTTGTGGTATATCTATCGAAATATATAACACTTTATATCTTTATAATTTCATTTATTGTCATATGTATATATGGTTTAATTTGGATTACTTTTATTAATATGGTTATTGTTAATGGGTGTTTTCAAATGGTGATGTGAGAATGAATGGTTTTACGTAATTGTTTAATTATTGTTTAATCTATTATCTTTGTTATGGGTTAGTATAGTAATGTCTCCTCATGTACCCCAAGGGATTTAGTTGTGCAACTTAGAACATTGTTATGATGGAATATTTGAGTACATGTGTTATATTTTTTTTAAAAAAAATGTTGCGTCTTTATTAGTTCCTTTGGGGTTTGCGCAGCGGGGCGTTACACTTTTTTTCCTCATCCATATTTCCCTTCCATAAAAAACCCCTAATAACCTTTTCAATCTGATCAACAACTAATTTAGGAGCTTTAAGGACTGCTATAAAGTTGTTGGGGATTGCTGCTAAGACAAACTTGACTAACGAGATGTGACCTGATAGTGATAACTAGTAGGATTTCCATGCATAGACTCTAGATTTTATCCTTTCTATGACCTTAGACCAATAAGAAGACTTGTTTTCTCCCACAAAGAACATGATTCCAAAATATGTGCATGGAAGTTCTGTTTCTTGAAAGCCTAAAATTTAAAAATCCTTTTTATGGATGCCTTAGTATTGAAAACATGAACCTTATATTTTTGAGCATTTATCTTTTGCCCCGATATCGATGAATACAAGTCCAAAACCCCTTTCATTTCCCTAGCTTCTGCAATAGTTTCTTTCACGTAAAGCAAAGTATCATCTATAAAGAGATTGTGTGTAGCTAAAATAGTAGTGTGAGACACTCCCAAAAAAATTATGATATCAAGATGTGTGTGTCAAATACAAGAGACTACCCACCAAATATCCATACAAAGTAGCACCAATGTTAGGTTTGGTGTAGGTGACAATTCATGTGACACCAAATTGAAATGGTGTAGGAAATGGCTTAAAATTAGCCATACTAAAATGATGAAGCATATCATTGAATTTTTTTTTTTTATGAATGGAGATACTCTCAAAATATTGAAGAACCTATAAACCAATAAAGAAGTGCAGAATCCCAAGATCTATGATGTATTTAAGTGACCCATCTAAAAATGTCATATTTCCTAAAGGATGGAGGTAGAGCTAGTGGTAAGAATAAAATAATATACATAAAAGACTAGTATTCAAATATTATATCTATGTCTAAATAAAGATTGTGTGATTAGAGTGGAAACATGTGAAACTAGATGCAAGAAGGAAACCATCTATCTTCTCATATCAATCCTTAAGGGATTACTTGAGACCATACAAAGAACGTAAAAGCTTGAAAACAAGAGAATATTCTTACATTAATCATAGAGGCTAGTCCATATAGATATCATCATGAAAAAATGCACTCTTCACATCCATATGGCAAATAGAACAACCCTAAGGAACAACAAGAGAAATGACTAGGAAAAATAAATCTATCTTGGCAATAGGATAAATATCTTACTGTTATCAATTAACTCAACCAATGAGAAATCCTTATCAGCAAGATATTCCTTGTAATGATCAATACAAATACATATTGCATACTTGGTATGTTAAACCCACTTAAAGAAAAACATCTTTCTCCCTGGAGGAAGAGAAACCCAATCCCATGTATGATTCTTCATCAAAGAAGAATTTAATCTTCATCCATAGCTTGACCACACTTTATAACACATAAAGCCTCTGAAACAAATGTGGATTAGTAGAAATATCATCACTCAAAAGATTAATATTAAAATATTGAGAGTGAATCTAACAAGAAGCCATATGATCACCAACAAAAGATCTAGCATGTGAGATTACTTAGGAAAAAAATGAGTGGGTGGAAGCGGAATCGGTCTATCTAAACCATCATCAAAAGTATCCTTAGATACACAAGTATCCTCATGATATAAGGAAGGTGGAGTAGGTAGTAAGGAAGAAGTGGATATAGAATTTGATTGTAAGGACTTATCAAATGAGATATCATTGCAAAAAGTATACATCTGTTGTAATGGGATTGATCAAATAATCAAGTTTGTATTTTGGGTCTTTTATAAATGAGCATTTTTATGTTGCTAGAATGCTATTAGATTTAAGAGTTGGAATTGATGTATTGATCTAACAATTCTATTGTGATTGATACAAACTTATACTTTATTTGGAGGTGGATTTTTTACCCTAAATATTTTTTCCATGTTATCTAGAATTTATTTTATTTTATTTTATGGTCTTGATAATTACATGCCTATCCTTAAAAATTAAACATATTACTTTAATTAGTAAACTATATTTTTATTTTTCACTATAGAAATTCACTTAATTTCTCAAAAAAATCTACATTCATCTTTATGATTATTTCTTCCTAAAGGAATACATCTTGTTTGGAAATTATGTATATCTTTAAAATTTAGTGTTGATTGTGCACCATTGGTACAAGAGGCTACACATTGGGGGCTACATAATCTCTTTTATAATCTTCTCTCTCATGGGGAAATTTTCCTTGCATATGATTCTTTCCTTGCCATTATTCAAAGAGAGACTATATTTGTAAATAGGTATCTAATACATGGCTACACATTATTTGGGACCTATTTCATCCATTCAAATAGAATTATGGGGGATGTTGATGTATATTTATTTTCTTAAATTTAATTAATTCCTTTATTCAATTAGTTTGCACCAAAAATAAGATTACATAGGTAGGTATCTACTTGACACTAACTCATTTGACTGCAAAATATGATGAAAATTTCTGATAAAAGATGTATAATTTGATCTATTGTCGGGTACTTGTGATATTTGATGTGTATTTTTCAAATTTTTTAAATTTTGTCCCCGACGTTCGTTGAAATTTCAACGAACCTGGGTTTTGTCAAAATATTGACTAAGAGTTGTCAAAATTTCGACGAACATGCAAAATTAGAAAAAAATTCAAATTGTGGCTGACCTAAATAAAAGTGAGTTCATGTGATTATTGCGACAGTGTTTTTCTATACTTACAAATTTGCTCTTGTTGTGAATTTGCTATACTTGTGACAATTTTCTTAGGAAAAATCAGAAAAAATTCAAGAAGATATTGGTAGGTTGAGGGTAGTCATTGTATTTTTTGAGAATTCATTTATGAAGTCAGATTTGTACTTCCAGGTTTGAAAATCATATTGTAAAGCAACATCTCATCAAATTTTATTTTTAGACTTGTGCATTTTTATAATTTCATTTCTAAATTTTGTTGGGCAAGTTCAATATTTTGATATTAGGAGTCTAATGGTTGGAAATCTAGTAAAATCAAAATTTAATAAGTTCTGGAATTAGTATTTTAAAGTGTTTTTTGGGGTCATTAACTTCAACCTATCTTCTTTTTTGCAAGGTTGGTTCCATGACAAATTTTTTTGGTGCAAAATATCAGAATTATTAGATTTTGTTACCTGTCTATGATTAAAAATTATTGGAGTGTGAGTTTCATATTTTTTGAAGATCTAAACATTCAAGCTTGGTAAAGAAAATTCATGTCAGATAATATTAGTGTAGAACAAAATGAACAGACACTTGATAGATTGTGGGATAGATTGAAAAGAAAGGGTGATGGGAAATGTTATTGTCCTTGCAATAATTGCAAGGGCTTAAAGACAAGAAGACTTTTAATCACAACAGTTGAGAAACATTGTAGGCAACATCGTCACGTTGAAGGGGGGCATGATTATCGTCCATTGGTAAGTTGTTCATTATATGTGTTTATATTGATTGAATTTGTAAATGTTTATATCGTTTAAACATTATATATATATATATATATAATCACTTGATAATGATCATGGTTTATTTGTGTTGATCATTATTATAAAGGTGGAGCACCCTAGGGCATAAGATATGGATTATCACGCCCCAGAGAATGTGGTTTTGCAAGCGGAGGAACATGGAGCTGTGAATATCGAAGATGAAGTTAATGATCCTATGGAAGAAGATGATCATACACCAGAAAACACAATTGAAGATGATGGTATAAATACATTGATCCATGACACATTTAGTGGCACAGTTGATGATGATGATCTAGATGACTTTGATGATGTTCATCATTTACTTGTACTTGAGAAGGCATACAAGCCCCTTTATGAAGGCTCCAAAACAACTCTTCTCTCTGCTGTATTGTTGTTGGTGAACTTGAAGGTTATGAATGGTTTATCCAACATAGAAATCTCACAGATATTAAGGTATGTCATATATGTCATCTTTTTTCATCTATTTTAATTATTGTTAGTTCATCACTAATAAATAAAGGATGGAATATGTACCATTAATATTCTTTGTATTAACAAATTATTTTTTTGTTGTAGATTGATAGGTGAATTTTTGTTACCACCATCTAATATTTTACCTCGCTCATACTGAGATTTATCTTCCATTATGAAAGATATTGGAATGGAGTATCAAGCAATAGATGCATGTCCCAATGATTATATTATATATCATAAACAACATGAATTTGCAACAGAATGCCTAGAATGTCATATTAGTAGATATCAAATAGATCAACTAACAAAAAAGGTGCCTCATAAGGTTCTTCGTTATATTCCCATTATTCCACATATGCAACGATTATTTAGGTGTGGAAGGTTAGCACAATTTATGGATTACCATGCATAGAATAGAAGTGGAGATGACATTCTTCGAATGCCTATGGATGGTTCTGCATTTAGGGACATGGATGAAAAATGGCCACACTTTAAAAAGAAGAACCTCATAATCTCAAGCTTTCATTGGCAGCAGACGGTGTCAATCCATTTGGAGAGCTGAGATCTATTTACTTGGTGTGGCCTGTTTTTGTTATCAACAATAACATTCCTCCATGGATGTCAATAAAGAGGGAGCACATCATGTTGGCAATGATTGTCCCAGGTATTTTCTTACATGATCAATTTTCTTTAATGTAGTAGCATCTCATTTGTCTTATTTGTTGCATAATGACTTATATTTTTTCATTTAATAGTTCATGTACATTAATTTATATATATTGCAGTAAAATGGTTATAATAATTATGTAATGTTTATGTTCATTCAACTAGGTAAGTACCAAGTTAAAGATATGAATGTATATATCGAGCCTCTTATTGACGAGTTACTAAAGTTATGGAATGGTGTCACTATGTATGACATCTCTAGACCAATAGGACAAAGAAAATTTCAATTCCATGCAATGCTTGTATGGACAATTCATGATGCCCAGGGCTAACACATTTTTGTGGTATGTTATAACGTTTGACTACACTTTAACAATATTTAATTTTATGAAGTAGATATCATGCATGTTTTTAAATAATCTATTATTATATATAATTATAAAAATTGACATATTTAATCCAATTATATATGATCTTGCAGGTCTTCAAACAAAGGGAAAATTTGCATGTCCAATTTGTGGTCCAAAGATGAAATCTGTCATTCAACAAGTTTAGGAAAGCAGGTGTTTGATGAGTATAGGCACTTCCTCCACAGAAATCATAAGTATCAAACTACTGAAAAACATCTTTTCAATGGGAAAGAAGAGACTACATGAAAACCACGAAGAATGAGATCTCACCTATGGAAGTTGGAATTTAATAGAATTAATTGTCGAGGTTATACATCGGATCAAATTGTTTATCTATCATATATGATATGTTTGGAATTTATATTTTTAGATTGTGTTTTGTTTACTCATGCTGTAATTGACAATGATTGTCATTGCTAATTTGTTTAACTTATATGCTTCATGAAGGTCATCAAGGCATTAATGGCTGGCTTCCACAGGGAATGAAAATTTAACCCAGACAATTTAGTAGGTTTCCCTACTATGAGCAGCTAAAAATTATGCATTTGTTTGATACAATACATATTAGAAAGAATATAACATAAATATTATGGAAAATATTGGATGGAAGGCATGACAAAGAAAAAATTATCAAAATTTGTAGTGACATTCAAGAAGCCAATCGTGCAATGAAAAATGTCATTCAATTAAATAGCTATGAATACCAAATTAATATAAGTGCCCTTCCTTGGTTATTAATGGAGCAGCAAAGCAATGCTATAAAAGAAGTCATACAAAAAATTTGATTTCCCATAGGATTTGTTGTGAACATAAACAATATAATAACAAAGAAAGGTGAATTTGGGTCAGGGATGAAAATGCATGATTGGCATACCTTTATTAAGGTAATTATTCTGGTATATTATATACACTTGTATAATGCATGTACTTTTCAGTGTATTGTGTTTACTACTTTTGGAAAAATAATGAAAAGATCATTTTATAATTGTTGCAGTATGTTCACCTCTATCTCTCCCAAACAACTTCGACAACAATGTCAAACAAGTTATATATGATCTTGAAAAATACATGAGGTAAGTAGTGATATTTGTTCAATTCATTATATAGATCTTATAATTTCCATTTGTTTTACTTGTTATGTAATATATTGTATATTTTTGTTAAATATCATTAATATATTTGCACCTTGAATCACTTGTAGATGGTTGTCATCTAAAGAAATCCATAAAGAAGATATAAATTATTGGAAGAGAAAAATTCCTTGTCTAATGTGTGAAATGCAAAAGTGTCTACCTTCGACATTTTTCAATGCACAAGAACACTACCTCATACACCAAGTTGAGGAGATTGAATTGTGTGGACCTATACACACAAGGTCAATGTGGATGGTTGAGAGGCACTTGAATTTTTTGAAGGCTTTGGTTAGACAAAGAGCACATCCTGAGGGTTCTATGGTGGAGGGATATATGGTATACCAGAATATAGTGTACATTACTGAATATCTTCCTAAGTTTGCAACAAAGATCCATGTAGATTGCATTTGGGATCCCAACTCCATTAAAAAATTCGAAGGGGAGTACCTGATGGGGAAAGGTAGATTGAAGAAAGTGAGGTAATTATAAGATGGTCATGGAGATTAATTAGAATACATTTCACATTTGGTTTTTATGTATAAATTGTACTTATTTAATTATTAATCTTCAATATACATCAATTATAAATTAAGTTTGTATATCATGGTAATTAACTAATTAATATACATCATTTGTGAATTTCAAATTTTTTTGATACAGTTGGTTGAGAGTGGGATGCACTACATTTGTATGTTGCAAACAATCTTGATTGGATGACGGTATGGATTGAACAATGTCAACAATCTAATCACACATTAACATGGGAAGGTGTGGCTTTATTGGTTAAATAAGCTTATCGTAATGGAGATTCCAATGTTACACCAATGGAAATTGATTTAGCATATGGTTTAAGAGATAAGCAGGTATGTATAAATATATTAATCACCCATATTATTTAATTATTTTCAATTATATTGATGTATATATATGTTGAGATTTTTTTCGTTGCATACATTCGACCAAAAATAAATATGTTTATCAACTGAGATATTGCAATAATTTTTACATTTTTGACATATTGTAGGTGAAACACGACAAGGCTATGTGGTGCAATGGTCATAAATTTTGAATCAAAAGGTTGGATGACATGAAGAAAACTTGTGATTCTGGGATAACTGCAGTCTTTTAGGTGACTAATGTTTCATCTAGAAGCGGCATACATCCAGAAGTCTCAAAAAATCGATACTATGGGATTTTGGATGATATACTTGAGTGTGACTTTAAGTCCTTCAAATTAGTTTTGTTCATTTTCCTATTGTACAAGCTATGATTGAATCAAAATGATCTTGAGAGAACTATTATTGAACATGATAATGGATTTACCATGGTTAATACGAGGTTGATCGAGTGAGATGGAAATGAGCCCTATGTTCTTCCAAGCCAATGTGAGTAGGTATTTTACTCTGAGGTTCGAGGTAAACCGAGTTGGCCATTTGTTGTTAGATATGATCCAAGAGGAAGGCCGGTAAAGTATAATGTGGTGGATGAAGAAGATACCGAAGAACTAGAAGATGATGTAGATGATGATCAGGATCAAGAGTTAGTTGATGATGTGCCTGACAAAGATGTCGAAGAGGAGGAACTAGATCATGATGATGTAGGAGTTAATGTTCATGAAGATGATATCCATGTGGATGATGACATTATCAAAACTGATATCAATGACGACGATGATGATATGACCAATCCTTACAATGTCGAATCTGGATCAGATGATACAAACAAAGAGTTGGATGAAGAAGAAGATCAATGACATTGGAATGTATGAGCTATGTGATTATATTATCTATTTGATATTAATTTATTGATAGAATTATATTTGACTTATGTGGTAACATAATTAATTCATGATGTTTTTAATTTTTATGCCATTACATAATTAATTTTTATGTCATTACATAATTAATTTAGGATGTACCTATGTGGAATGGGCAGACCTAATTATGTGATTTAGTCTATTCACAATGGCAATTATGTAGTGAATAGATGTAATTCTAATCTAATTGTTTATGAGGACAATATGTTCAGTTAATAGATATAAAAAATAAAATGGGTGAAACTAACATGAAGTGTATGAGACCAATGCCTTGTTGGGTAACGAATTCAAGTGAAAGTATGAGATGAGCAACCTCTATCTGGTTTAAACTCTAATTTCTTAGCATTATATATTTTTTTATAACTTGTACAAACATGCAAAGATGTAATTACTAAATTCTTCTTAATGATCCAAATGATACTTCTAGTCTACTGTGATTGACTTGAAGGGTTTAGTCTTTACTTGAAAGAACCAACAAATCACACCACATATATGCAACAAATGTGCATTGATAAACTGAACATATACTTGATTTATCAATTAAAACAATACAAAATTATCAACCTTGGAGACAACTTAATAATCTTTTCAATAAATTTAACAAACAATAGATACTAGAAATACACCACATAATCAGATAACTTCCATTCATTCTTTCATAGTTTTAAATATACATAATTAATTTAGAGTGTACCTATGTGGAATGGGTAGGCTTAATTATGTGATTCAGTCTATTCACAATGGTAATCATGTAGTGAACATATGTAATTCTAATCTAAATGTATATGAGGACAATATGTTCAGTTAACATATGCAAAAAATAAAATGGGTGAAGCTAACATGAAGTGTATGAGACCAGTGCCTTGTTGGGTAACAGAGTCAAGTGAAAGTATGAGATGAGCAACTTCTATCTAGTTTAAACTCTAATTGCTTGGCATTATATATTTGTTTATAACTTGTACAAACATGCAAATATGTAATTACTAAATTCTTCTTAATGATCCAAATGATACTTCTAGTCTACTGTGATTGACTTGAAGGGTTTAGTCTTTACTTGAAAGAACCAACAAATCACACCACACAAATGCAACAAATGTGCATTGATAAAATGAACATATACTTGATATATCAATTTAAACAACACAAAATTATCAACCTTTGAGACAACTTAATAATCTTTTCAATAAATTCAACAAATAATAGATACCAAAAATATGCCACATAATCAGATAACTTCCATTCTTTCATAGTTTCAAATATACATCTTAGTCTCTTCAAATAAAAACATCATTGTTGTATCCTTCTCATATATTCCCATCTTACTATCTTCTATCTTATATATTATATCTATTTTGACATTATGAAACATATATAAATACAAGAAAATTGTGAAAGGACACATCCCTTCAAAAATGGTTTTGCTTAACATCAGTAACAAACTAAAATTATGCTCTATTTATCCATAAATGGATGTTTGACAAATAATTTAAGTAATCCTATCGCTCATGTGTGTCAGCATCTCCAAGCACATTCTATATTGCTATCTCCATTATCACCATCTTTTCATTTTGTTCACATGCCTCATCCATTGTCGAATTGTTTCTTGTAGCTACCTCCAGAATTGTTTGTAGCATTGATTCACATTCCTCAATCCACCTGTCCCTTTCTTTTAGTTTTCCTTCATCTTCAAATAACATTGGTAATCCCTTTTTTGTGGCCTCGATCAACCCCTATTCATCTCCTTGCAATTCTTCATTGAAATCTTGATGTTTTCTTAGGAAATGATTGGCAGTATCAATAACCACATTTTCTGGAACATCCCTTCCTTTTATCTCTTGGAGCTTCTGGGTATGTGCAGGATCATCATGGAAAAAATAGGCCCTTAAGTGGCAAAAAAATAAAAAAAATTAGAGTTAGGAAACTTGACGTAAAAATTTGAATAAGTTATCTATATTATTTCAAAAATATGTAAGAATAGAATCTGTAGAAAATTGAATGTAGTTTCTAAACTACTAGGTTTGTATAAAAAAAAAGAAATCTATTTGGTGAAAATTTGAAATTTCAATGCAGTAGTACTTAAATTTCAAGGAAAAAATAAGAAGTAGGTGTTTGTCGACCACCCTAACCACAATAAAATGATAATATTTTTTTATAATATTTACATATATAAATAGAGGACTCATGTTCCGATGTGATGCATATTTTTTGTAATTTTTTTCCAAGTAAATAATTAATTATGAATTTTTATTACAACTTTAAAAAAAAAAAGTATGTCTGACCACCTTAACTTGGTCAAAACTTCATGAAATTCAATTTTTCTTTTTTTCATCCTATAGCATGTGAAGCATAGAATGTGACACATGTTTTGGATTCAAAAATGTGATACCATTTAAAAGCTATAGATGTTTTTCAATCAATCTATCAATCAGGACTTTAGTCGTAATTTGAATAGAAAATGAATAATAATTACTTATTAAATTCAAAGTAAAGCATAATTTATATTGGTGGAAAGCTGAGAATCTCCTTTAAAAACCTTTTTCATTTCATCACTTTTGGGTAAAAAAAATTCGTCAGCCACATACCCATCATATTGCCACTTTTTGGCCCATCATGATCCTACACATACACTTCTACTGGATTCTTTCATTGACCCTCTTATGCTCTTGCTCTGTAGCGTAGTTTTTTTGAATGTGTTCCCTAGAGTTTACTCAACTAGGTCATCAAATTAGCCCACCTTCTCTTTATTATTGCAGTAAGTGCATCATATTTACCCTGTGAGTATGCATTTGATCCTTCCCATTGGTCTTTTATTTGTGATGTCTCACCATGAGTCAACTGGTTTGTTGATCCTAATTCAATTCCCACCATGTCTTTCAAACGATCATTTTCCCTGAGTAATCTTTCATTGTTTGTCCTATACATTTATTTTTCCTTAATTAGCATCTAGATTTGTGCTTTGTTCAACTTGGAAACATTAATACCAATATCTGCTATTGTTGTGGGATCAACTTCACCAGCTTTTAACATCATTACATGCCCAAAATATTTCTCAATATCAATTACAACAGATCTTGTGTGTGGTGGATATAAGGGCCATATCATGAGTGATCCTTCATTCGGATTATACTTGGACCCTGCATATATCTCTGTTACTCCTTCAGGGCTGAGCTTGCGTGTGGTGTTGTTATTTTTCAAGAAGCTATCAAAAACCAAAGCAGAGTTTAAATCTAACCCAGGGAAAATCATAACACCTACATCCTCCAAAAGCTTCCTTCCCTTCTCTGGGGTCATGCCTTCCATTTCTTTCTCTCCATTTAACTTTAAATTTCTCAACAATTGCTCTTCATTATCAGGTGTTATATTCTCTACTAACTCCCTTATAGATTTTCCCTTCTGCTTTACAAAAAAGCTTTAAACTCCAGGGTTTTAACAAATTCATCATCTTCCACAAATGATCTGTATGCCATCTATCTTGTATTTGCATACTCTCATCAACATTTGGCTCCCTCAGAGAACTCTTATATTCTTGAGTTTTCATCCTAGAGATTTTATGAACTGTATTGTGAGGCCTATCACCACTAGTTACCTATTCTTTCAAAGGAAACAACTCTATATCTGGCAATCCTCTATTATATTCATCAACAACCCTTTCAACATCTTCTTCCTATAGATTCCTAATTAGGTCATCATATAGATAGGGTACATGATTGTATCCTCTCAAGTTCATTTTATCCCTACCAAAATTAATATACTCTTTTGGATCAAATGCTTTTCATGGTGGACCCTTCTTCATGTTGTACTGCAAAATTTTATTGAGTTCTAACCATATCATATCCATGCCTTGAAAGCACAGTGAAGTCACCAAAGCATAGTGTGTTGGGCATAAACACTTTTTTTTCCAAAGGAACTCAAATTCATAACATTTGAATAGTCCAATTACCTAGCAATCTCCAAATAGGTAATCATATCAGGCACCGTCCTTGGCAGAATAAAAGGTGCATCCTCAAATCCATATACTCTTATCATAGTGGCACCTTCTAAGCAATACCAATCTCCCCAATTATGATTTACTGGTCCATTAAAGTCCTTGGGCCTGATAAATCTTTTTATCTCATTTGACAACGAATACTCACAAGGATGATTGTATAATCTATAAAATGATTTCACAAAAAATTCTTCAAAACTTGTATGAAACAAGAGTTAGCAAATCTATAGTCCTAGATGGTAGTCCAAAGTTGCACTAGTAGTAATTTTCCTTCTCTATCAAATTGTGAAACCCTCAACTTTTCAGGCCACATTTTCAATTCTTGTCCATAATAGAGTATCACGTGTAGAATGGGAGCTCCATTTTTTATTGCTATCAATCCTGAATCAAGGGCTTTAAATACATGTGAGGCATAATAAAAAAGTATTGAGTTTTGCTGTTGGATATCTGTTGCAATCACCATGGGTACTAATGACATGTATTAAGGGGCCTCCACTCCCAACACTTGACATACTAAAAAATAAGTGTATCTCATATAGGGTTTGAATAAATCAAGATGAAATGGGGGACCATCATTGCCATCTAATGTCTAGAATTGAGATGCCATCCTTCTTAGATTTGTGTAATGGCAACCTCCAACCCTTGTATATAGTGTCCATTCTCCAGAACTCCTTTTCTAACTTCTCAGGTATAATTTTCTCATCACACACCCCTTCCAAGTTAAAAACTTCATAGATGGCAGCCTTTGATATATGTATAAAGGGCTTTCTTGATGGATCATAGATAGCTTTGAGCTCTGGGTCATAATAGGAGGCTAACATTTTCACCAATTCTACATCTACAAACACATTAGGGTAGACTAATTTTCCTAGGTTAAACCACCATGGATTGCACAATGGCTCATATCGATTCCTTTGGTGGTAATGGAAAATAAACAACTCATATCCTCTAATTGGTGTCCATATATCTCCTATATGCTTGCACTTATCCTCCAATTTTTCTACTTCTTCCCTAAGCTATGCAGAGCGTTTAGATTTGGGACCTGAACCAACAATTGATCAATTAGGTCTTGGTTTAATTTCTTCTCAGCTACCCTAGGCTCTTTTCTAATTTTAGTTTTTTTCTTTCTCCCTCTAGGATTATTACTCTCACTTTGCTTCCCACTTCTTACTTTTCTTGAGCTGGTGCCTTCTATTTTTCCCTTTATAAATTATAGAATTAGAAATTCAGTCACAGAGAACTTATAGATTTGCTTTGAAAATCCTCGGATGTACAGTCCTCCAGCCCTTTGTTCACTTTCCAAATGCCAATTTTGTAGAATTCACCTTAAATTACTTCTCTTCAATTCAAGGAATGACTAGCACATCGGGTGGAAATTCCACCATTAATGTTTTAGCTTCGAACACAAGTGAGGCCGAACTTTGAATTTCACCACTATCACATCAAACATTTATATCGACAAGACAATTCAAATTCTTGGGCGATCCTTTTTATTCGGGCCCTACCAATGTTCATTGACCACCTTGACGACGAGGGAAACATTATGCCTCTTTCATGGATATCACACAATTCATCCTTTTGATCCATATAAAATCACCAAGAGTCATTCCCCATAATCATTTTGATTTGTTTGCATCTTGATCGGTGTGACATCTTGTATCGCGATGACATTCAACAGTTTCTCTGATGTTATGAGTCTCTCCAATGATCATTCCTTCATTCATAATCATGTTGCTAAGATTCCTGCCGATGGAACCTAATCGGAATGACATGGATAATCTGGGGAACATTTTGGACTTATCTCGATATCTTTTGTTTGGGTGATAGCATCTCTTTTTGTTTTGTCGGCGAGACAAAATGGGTGTCTCACCGATTTTATTTCATCGGCGGGTCCACCAATGTGCTCGAGATAACCTTAGAATCTCTCCCTGATGGGGTTTGTCTTACCGATACATTTCCTTATGCTTGATCAGGGTGACACAATAGATTTCTCACTGACAGTATTTCACCGGTGAGACATATATACTCAGTATGACATATTGATCTCACTCCGATGGTGCTTGTCTCACTGATGATTTTCCTCATCGGTGAGACCGTAAACTGTATCTTCCTGACACACAACTTCTTATGAAAATTGATCGGTGTAACCTTTCTGATCTCTTGGCAATATGTTGGAAAATACATATAGGAACATGATGATTTATGGATTGGGGAGACGAGCACCATCTCTTGCTGATATGAGTTATTTATTCAAATGCTTGCACTTAGAGGAAAATTATGGTATGAGATCAGTGGTAATTATGATATGTAGAATTTTTTTACTCAAAATATGGATATTTTGGAAAACTTATGAGCTTAGCTTACTATAAATTTTTTGAATTTTATAGTTCTAATAGGACCAAATCACCAAAACCACCCTTTCTAGGTTGTGCTAATTAGGGTACTGATTAGGCCTATTTTACAAAACAACTACCTTTAAACTTGTGCAAGAATTTGCATAGGTCTCTCCCACCACTGATTAGGGTATTGATTAGGCCTATTTTACAAAGCAACTAGCCTTTCAACTTGTGCAAGAATTTGTGTAGGCCATACACTTATAATTGGGTCAAGTGTTCTTTTATTTAGAAAATTCCTATTGCCTTTTTGATAGGTTATGATTTGATTAGATGGGTTATGAAGCACTAATTTCAAGTAATTTATGTCTATTATAATTTGTAATTTATTAAATTCAAACACAAAACAATATTTGGTAGATAATCAAACATCTTTCATTTCTACAGTGACTTATTTATCCTAGAGGAACTAAGTATATAGTATACAAAGAAAACCAAAAAACCCACAACTACCCCTATTTTGAAGAGGAAGAGAGAGAAGAGAGGGAGAGATAGTTTGAAGAGGAAGAGAGAGAAGAGAGGGAGATAGGTATAAAATGGAGAGAAAGAAGAGGGGGAGAGGGAGAGTGATATGTAGAAAGGGAGAAAGAGAAGAAGATAGGGGAGAGAGGGAGAGATAGCTCAATATATATAGAGGGAGAAGGAGTGAATGAGAGAGAAAGGGGGGAGAGGGAGAGATATCTCAATAGATAGATGGTGGAAGAGCGAGTGACGTAGATAGTGGGAGATATAGAGGGATAGAGAGCGATAGGGAGAGATATATCAATCACCCTCCCTATATCTCTATATATTCATCCTTATCTCTTTATCTCTCTACCTCTCTCTATCTCTTTGTCTCCCTTTCTATTTGTATGTTTCTCATTATCTACCTCTCTCTATATTTTCTTCCCTATATTTATCTTTGTCTCCTTAAGTGTGCAATTGGTACATTGAAGAGCTCTTAAACGAGAATTATCATATCTTTAATCAAATATGCTACCTTGAGCATACTCCCCAAAGACACATGCCATCCTTGGATTATTGACATGAAAAAACCAATAAAAAATTAGTTTATCGTTTCCCTCTCTCTTTTCCTTTGTATCTCTTATCTTTCTCTCTCTCATTCTCTCTCTCTCTCCCCCTATCTATCTAAGTTCATCTCTCTCTCTCATTCTCTATATTTTTAGTTTCTGTCTCTTTGTATTAGCTAATAGGCTACATATATTGTGAGATTTGAGCTTGAAACAAATCTCATGCCTGGAAACCACTATTGTGTCATTGGAAAACAAGTTTCAACTTCCATTTAATGGTAAACCATCTATAGTGTAATGGTAAAATCCTCTTAAATATAATTAGGTAAAAATCCTATATATACTATTATATAATAATAAATATAATTTAATCTAATATTACTATTATATTAAATATATATTATATCAATTATAATTTGTATTATTTAAAAATATAGTTATTTTTAATTATTAATTATAATAATTTTATATGTATTTAATAATTTTGTTAAAGAATATAATATATAATTATAATAAGTTGAATAATTATATTATTTATTATGTAAAATATAACTAATATATACTTAACTATATTTTAGAATATTAAAACCTAGCTAAATGGCACCATAATTTTCAAATTAATTAACATACTCTAAAACCTAATGAAACCAGGTTGTAGCTCGTCAAATTGGAGAAGTGAAAGGTCAATACCAACATCCAGGAAGAGTTTGGAGGAGTGAAAACAAGGTCAATACTAGCATTGAGGAAGAGTTTGGAGTTAAAACAAAGTCAATACCAGCATTGAGGAAGAGTTTGGAGTTAAAACAAGGTCAATACCAGTGTCGACAAAGAGTTAGGAGGTGTGAAAACAAGGTCAATACCAACACCAAGGAAGAGTTTGGAGGAGTGAAAACAAGGACAATACCAACACCGAGGACAAGGTTGAGGGCACTCAGGGAAAATTGACGACCAAGGGACAATGAGTACTATAATTTTGGCATCCCCATTCTATTTAACCTACAATTTTCATGCCTAGTTTCTAAATATCTTCTCATACATTGGCACCCCCATTCTCATAAAATGGTATAAGACAAAACAAAAAAAATAAAATAGCTTAGTCTTTCACATTTTTATCAACCAACCTCAGGTCTTGGAAAAACTCCCATAATCTACCCACATCTTGGTTGAGGTCTAGGATTTCATCACACATAGCCTTCATCGCATGAGTCTAAATTAATTGTAGACTTAGCCCTCTCTACAAGCTTAGTGAATTTGACAACTTTATCTTTATTTTTCCTCCAATCTTTATGTTTTTCCCTCCCCTTTTAATCATCTTGCACAACTTGAACTTATAGTTTCCTTTTCTTATTGATCCTTCATGTGCTCATGTCAATAAAGCTAGTTGACCACCCAGTTACCCATAACATCCTCCACGTTAAGCTTAATACCTCCCACCTTCAAAAAGATTGACATTGTCATCATTCTCATCTAGAACTCATAATTAAGTCCCACTAACTTTCAATGTTCAATTTGTTGGTGGGAACATGTTATTCTTTGTTGTATGACCTACCTCAAATCTTATGTCCACAAAGTTGCTAAAAACATAAAATAATAAGAAAAAAATTTAAGGTACAACTAAAAAGGGGTTATTTCCTTTTGGCCTCCTCCACCTCTTATATTTCAACATAGCATGGAATTATGCTTACATAACATAAACTCAAAAAAATGGAAGTTTATAGGGGGAAATGAGACCAAGTATATGCTAGGCTAAGCTAGATCTAATGAATGGAAATAGAGGCATACAATTCTTCTTTAATACCTCCACCACAAACATATGCAAGGAAAGGTCTCCTCCCTTCCTGGTAGTGATAATTGTTAAATTTTGAACCAGAAATGAGAGCAAACAAAAAAATTCAAAACATGAACAAATACACAGTATTTATCTTGGGAAAACCCTCCAACTTGAGGGAGAAAAACCTAGCCACAAAAGTATCTCTTGTATATTAAAATGAAACAGTAGCAATAAACTTACAACATGACCCACTAAATAATATCACCTCTCTTAGATGCATACATACATACATAAAACCTGTGATTTCTCCTAAATATCAATTTGCTCTTTAAAGGATAATAACCTACTGTAAATAATCGAAGACACACAAGGTGGCAATTTCATTTTCTTATTCAAGAAGTTATGAATACAGTTCATGATTCTATTTAAGGAATATAAACAAAGATTCTCATGCATGTCAGTATGTAGATTCTCCTACATGATGTTAGTTACACCTTGTATATGAAGGTTCCTTTAATTCCATCCCATTATAGCTCTTAGAGTTGTTAGAGATATTTTTGTTTTGAAGTAGAGATTGGACCATGAAATAGTGTCACCATGACTCTGCCAAGATATCCATTAAATTGATAAACCCTTATTTAACAACCACAAATTCACAAGAAAATTTCCCCTGTCAGCCCTAGGGCATCAATTCAATGCCAAGTTTTTTGCTTTAGTAGACCCCTAAATGCAATGAACCTCTATCATACCATGTTGTACACCAATCCACCAAGTTACAGTTCCAAGATAGTGGGTGGATTGGTGGACGCCATTACTATTTAGCCCTCAAACCCTTACACAAGAAAAATAGGATAGTCCCTATATTTGATTATTTTCTCCCATAAAACAATGATTTAGCACTTCAAAACAAATGCGAGTTACAAAGCAAGAGAAGTTGTGAATAATCATACTGACTCTTAAATTCAAGTGGGTTGGCCTACTTTCAAATCTGAATTGTTAAATCCTCTTGTGAGGTGGGCTCAAGATATTAAGTTTGATGAGGAAGAGGTCAAATTAATTTGTTTGATGGATTTGTCTTGTGATATTTTCGGCAGTGTCCATGATGTCACTTGATAGCATGATTTGGTCCCACAAAATAGTTAAAACATAGAAAATAGTAAAAATAGTAAAGACATAGAAAATTGCTTCAAGAACGTGGTATTTGATATGAAATTTTGGTATCAACTCCTCCAACAATTGCAACAATTGCAATGGGATGGGAATACAATATGATAGAAGTGGGATAAGAAATACATCGTTTGAAGCATCAAACCAATATGAAAAGATGAAAGAAAGTGCTAAACCCTTAAACTGAAAAAGTTTCTTTTAATATTAAGTTTGTTGGGTAGCCAATTATTTTAAGTTATCAAATCCTACCATCATACATAATCAAAATTTTGTTGTTTCAAATGACTATGAGCACTAAATTTCACTATTTAAAGATGTTGATTGAAGAGAAAAAGTCCTTTGATTACAATTAGAGAATACATTTGAGGCCTTGGTTGTGCAATTGGTGGACCATAGTCACATTTAACACTTGTTACAAAGTTTGGGAGCTAAAACGTTAAGTAGATTTGATTTCTGATGGACACATTTGGACGGTAGTAACAATAAATTGCAATCTATCAAGACTTGATTACCTTATAACCTGCCAAAATCTAGCGATGAAATGATAGATTAATCATAATGTCACCTTGGGATCACATCACCATGAAATAACTTCATCCAACATCCTTATGAGTGCAGGTACCACTAAATAGGTATTTTTCAGATCTGTCTTCCTCGAGCGAGAGAAATTTAGGAAGAGAAGAGGAAAGCAAGACATGTAGGTCTAAAAGAGGGTGATCAACTAGAGGTCAAAATATTAGAAGAAAATTCTATAAATGCATGGAATTTTTTCTTATTGAAGGGGGGTCATGTTCTTATGATGATGAGAGCATAGGCAACATTGAGGTGCCCTTGAGGTACAAACATCTATAGAAACAATGGGTACCCAAGGAACTTCCTCCAATAAGCACTGATTTTTGTGTCAACGAGAGGATATATCGCATAGCACCATCATCATTACATGGTTTGGGCCTATTTTTCATGGATGACATAAAAGTATGTTACAACAAAGTTACTGAATTGATGGAGTATGTTAGACCTTGTTACAGTTACAAAGATTGGATGTAGTTGGTTCAATATACAAGAAGTATGCATAAGTATACACTATTAGCGAATTATATACAACTAAAAGATAAGGATCAAAATAAAGGAGTGGCTATGTACATTGATGGAAGGCCAAAAGCATTAGGGAATATTGCAGGGTTTATAAATACTACACGACCTGGGTCAACAAAGAAGCAACCCAATTGCATATTCGAGGCACGTGAGGGAAACTGTGTATTCGTATGTGCGATAAAATCAATAACTGCAGGGGAAGAGTTTCTAATCGATTACAATTTGAATTGCTTAGATACAAACACAATTACTATGGGGGTGGTACGTACTATATACCATTTTACCCAACTTCCAATTAATGACTCCAATATACTATTTTATTATTATGTTTTTTTTCGTAAGTCTATTGGTTTCATTTCAGTATTGGTTTTTTATATTTAATTTTTGTCATAGTGGGACATTGATTGTATGGGGAAGGTTCCAACCTAGAGAAAAGATCACGATGCATCTTTAGGTGCTTCTACCTAACAGGTTTACCTCATTATAATTGTACAAATTAGATACGAGCAAAATGTTTAATTATTATATTTTTTTCATAAGTTTATTGGGTTAATTTCGATAATGTTTTTAATATTCTTGTTGTAGTCAGCTGATCGGGGAAAGGCACCAGTAGTAGAAGAGAGCATCCATAAGGAGGTGCAGTCACTATTATGTGATGATGACATCGCATATTCAACAAACCCTCTTGATATGATAAGGAAGACCCAAAAAAATGCAATGAAGAAATCCTTCAGTTGTTATTCATAGTGCCTCAAACATATGAGATAAGAGTGAGGGTTAAAATATTGACTGAGAGAGCACAAAACTTGCATGTAATCTATCATGAGGTCTTTAATTATAACATAAGTCCATTCATGGTTTTATATTTTGTACTCTTTTATGTGATGAACTAAAATATGTCTTATTTTTACAGGATTTTTTGCGTCCTCATGATGTTGTTGGCCATTATCAAGGTACTGTAGGTGCTACCCGAGGAGTAGGGGTTGGTACAAGTGTCCATCTTGATCTTCCTGCACATACATCACATCATCCCACCCCATCATTTGTGCCTATATTTTCATCTGAAATGTCAGAAACACATATCATGCAGGCATCTGGTAATATACCCTCTACTAGCAAACACATGCTAGAACATGCGTCAGGACATGTACCTGGGGATGCAGAGGCCACTAGTACTGCTGATGTTTCAACAACATTTCTTGGATCCTCCCATATTACTAGTACAGGAACATTGTTAGTAACTTTTGTGGTGACTGAGGATTTTGTTCCCATTAAGATAGAGAAGGTCCCAAGTACTTTAAAATATTTTAATTATTATTATGGGTATGTGTAGGATCATGATGGGCCAAAAAGTGGCAATATGATGGGTATGTGACTGATGAGTTTTTTTTACCCTAAATTGATGAAACGAAAAGGGTTTTTAAAGGAGATTCTCAGCTTTCCACCAATATAAATTATCCTTTACTTTTAATTTATTAAGCAATTATCATTTTCTATTTGAATTATGACTAAAGTCCTAAGTGATAGGCTAATTGAAAAACATTTATATATTTCAAACGGTATCACATTTTTTGAATCCAAAATATGTGTCACATTCTATGCTTCGCATACTATAGGATTAAAAAAAAAAATGAATTTCATGAAGTTTTGACCAAGTTAAGGTGGTCAAACATACAAGTTTTTATATTTTTTAAAAGTTGTAATAAAAAGATAATAATTAATTATTTACTTGGAAAAAAATTACAAAAAAATATTTCATCACATCGGGACATGAGTCCTCTACTTATATCTAAAATCTTATCAAAAAATATTATTATTTTATTGTGGTTAGGGTGGTCAAATAGACACCTACTTCTTATTTTTTCCTTGAAATTTAAATGTACTACTACATTGAAATTTCAAAAAAAATCACCATATAGATTTTTTTTTAAACAAACCGAGTAGTTTAGAAACTACATTCAATTTTCTATAGATTATATTCTTACATATTTTTGAAATAATATAGATAACTTATTCAAATTTTTACGTCAAGTTTCCTAACTCTATTTTTAAAATTTTTTTGCCACTTAAGGGCCTATTTTTTTCATGATGATCCTGCACATACCCTTATATATAATCCAATTGAAATTTACTTATTGATCACTCTTTTTAGAATAATGATCCCATGATAATTTTGTAGGAAATGATGTTTTTAATAAACATCTAAGTGATATTACATTAGAGCTCTTCGGACCCACCATACGTACATGGTGGAATGCCCAAAATCAAGATTTAAAAGATGAATTCATTAACCGTTTAGTTGTGTTGTTTAGTGATAAAACATTCAATCAAACCAAGGTCCTTAAGAAATCTGGTACCTATCTAAAGTATGTGAGGGACCAATATAGGTCACATTTAGAGAAGAACAAAAAGTACGAGCGTCCCCCCATGATTCTAGAGAGGGAGTGGAAGGACCTGGTGTCAGATGGAAAGGAGAAGGCTGAAAAGGAAAAAAAGAAAGCCACCACCAAGCCAAGGAAGGTATGTGATACTATCAACAATGTAATTATATACTGATTACTCTTTCTTTTTACATAATCTAACATATTTCAAACATTTCATAGGCTGCTCGACACATAGAAGGAAACAAATGCAAGACTAGAAAAAAACGGGCAACACAAACTTGGCTCTGGTTGTTATATGAAATTAGCAGCAAGAATTGTAAGTATCAATAAATGAAATATTGCATGCAAATAATTAATTGCAAACAATTTTGGTTTTATCACACCATAGAAGCAAAATTCATGATCTTATGCAAAAATGTAGGGCTCTAAATTCAACAGAGTGCCCACAAAAGAGGACTTGAAGATTTCCTTCCACCAAGGCTATAGAGTTGTGGTTGAACACCTAAGAATCTTAACTAGTCAAACACAATCTTCCACTACATCCAACACACAAGTAAATAAACTCAATAAAGTTTATTTAAAATTGAATACTTCTGCAATCTATTCAATATTAATTTCCACAATAAAGTAATTATGTGCCTATTTGTTTTAAATAGAGAAGCAATAATAATACTGCACATGACATTGGAATGCATCCTAGTGAGGGTGGAGCACAACCTACAGATGAAGGTCATGGTGTGCATCCCGGTACTGGATGTATTCATGTACTATACAAAACACAATATGGATTAATACAATTAAACATTTTTAATTGCAATTAGTGTATTAATTAATGTAACCTTTCGTGTTTCAACTTTAGAGCAAGTAGAGCGTCATCAACATGTTGAGCATGATTAGGCTACAAAAGATCAGGAACATGATGTGGCCCCATTAGGTAAAGAGGAGCACTCTAATGTTATATTAAACATATTTAATTACAACTGGTGTATTAATTAATGTAACCTTTCATGTTTCAACTCCATATCAGGATTTAGAGGGTGTTCAACATGTTGAGCATGAGGCTATAAGACAAGATAAGGAACATGGTGTGGCTCCATTAGACAAAAAGAACGACTCTAATGTTATTTTAATTAATGAAATACTTGTAACAATAATAATAAAATATATCAATTTAACATTTCTTTGTTATTGCATCAGACCCCCCTTGCAACGACATCCATGTCGTGAGTACATGAGTAGGTGTAGATTAAGATCACAAGTAGAGGGAAAAACAATTGAAGTGGGGACAGATGATTTAGAAAACGATACTCCACTTCAACTTTTTTTAACTTCAAAAAAGAAATAAAAAAAAAGTGATTGTAATCATATTATGACAACCATATTTTTGATAATATGTAAAAACTCAAAGAATGAATGTTATATGTTAATGAATGAATGTTGTATGTTATTAATGGATGAATGAATGAATGCAAATATGTTAATGAATGAATGTTATATGTTAACGAATGAATGTTATATGTTATTAATAGATAAATGAATGATTAATGTTATATGATTAGGTATGGGGAATTGAGAGAATATTAAACTATTCTTGAAACAAAGAGAAGCTCAATAAGGTAATGCTTTGCATCCGAGCATCTTTTTAATTCCTCTATCTTTCATCAATATCTTTACTATTTGAACCTCATGCAGATGTTTTAGACGAAGAACCCATTATTGTGAAATGTGCATCTAGTTGAGTAAAGTGAATCCATGCTCTGCATCATAATTTAAAGTTGTTTCCATTCCAATGTTTTGAGTTTGGTTTGTTTGTATGGCTTTGTATGGATACCACATTGTATTGTGTGTGGATTTGGTTTCAAAGCTCTATTTCTTTTGTTTTTAGTGGTGACATAACTCTAAAATTTGAATTTTGTGCATAACAAGTTAGTGGAAAAATTGACAACTCTAAAGGGTTTAAAGGCTTGGTTGAGGGGTATGTGCAAGATCATCATGGAAAAAAAAGGCCCTTAAGTGGCAAAAATTTTAGAAAAATTAGAGTTAGGCAACTAGACGTAAAAATTTGAATAAGTTATCTATATTATTTCAAAAATATGTAAGAATAGAATCTATAGAAAATTGAATGTAGTTTCTAAACTACCAGGTTTATTTTTATTTTTAAATCTATTTGGTGAGAATTTGAAATTTCAATGTAGTAGTACTTAAATTTCAGGGAAAAATAAGAAGTAGGTGTGCTATTGACCACCTAACCACAATAAAATGATAATATTTTTTATAATATTTTAGACATAAGTAGAGGACTCATGTCCGGATGTGATGCATATTTTTGTAATTTTTTCAAGTAAATAATTAATTATGAATTTTTATTACAACTTTTTAAAAATATAAAAAATTATTTCTAACCACCTTAACTTGGTCAAAACTTCATGAAATCAATTTTTCCTTTTTAATCCTATAGTTTGCAAAGCATAGAATGTGATGCATGTTTTGGATTCCAAAAATGTGATACCATTTGAAAGCTATAGTTGTTTTCAATCACCCTATCAATCAAAACTTTAGTCATAATTCAAATAGAAAATGAATAATAATTATTTATTAAATTCAAAGTAAAACATAATTTATATTGGTGGAAAGCTGAGAATCTCCTTTAAAAACCATTTTTATTTCATCAATTTTGGGTTAAAAAAAAGTCGTCAGCCACGTACCCTACAAATACCCATCATATTACCGCTTTTTGGCCCATCATGATCCTGCACATAACTTGTGATAGATTCACAGATATTTGGATCTTGTTATTGATGGGAGGCTTCCACTTAACCATGAAATTTTGTACCATTTGCAGGGATGCAAAAATTTCTTTACTTACATTCATTCAACTTACTATCTTCCTTACCAAAATCTACCCTTGTTAAGCAACAACCATAACTAGCACACTGTCAAAATGCTTCAATCTCTGTCATTAATCTTTGTCTTGACAAAAAGGATAATAGGACCATTAATATATTACTAAGGGTAAACATATTTCATAAAGATGTTGCCAGCATTGAAGACTTAAGAGAAATTAATACGAAGGACCTAGAGGATGGATAACAAGTGTACAGAGGAGGATTTACGTGATAGAAATTGGAGAGGATGGTGGCATAGGAGTGGGTATGTGCAAGATCATCATGGATAAAATATGCCCTTAAGTGGCAAAAAAAAAGAAAAATCAGAGTTAGGAAACTTGACGTAAAAATTTGAATAAGTTATCTATATTATTTTAAAAATATGTAAGAATAGAATCTGTAGAAAATTGAATGTAGTTTCTAAATTACTAGGTTTGTTTAAAAAAAAATCTATTTGGTGAAAATTTGAAATTTCAATGTTGTAGTACTTAAATTTCAGGGAAAAATAAGAAGTAGGTGTTGTCTGACCACCCTAACCACAATAAAATGATAATATTTTTTTATAATATTTTAGATATAAGTAGAGGACTTATGTTTTGATGTGATGCATATTTTTTGTTATTTTTTCCCTAGTAAATAATTAATTATGAATTTTTATTACAAATTTTAAAAAATATAAAAACTTGTATGTTTGACCACCTTAACTTAGTCAAAACTTCATGAAATTCAATTTTTCATTTTTAATCCTATAGTATGCAAAGCATAGAATGTGACTCATGTTTTGGATTCAAAAAATGTGATGTTTGAAAGCTGTGTTTTTCAATCAGTCTATCAATCGGACTTTAGTCATAATTTGAATAGAAAATGAATCATAATTACTTATTAAATTCAAAGTAAAACATAATTTATATTGGTGGAAAGTTGAGAATCTCCTTCAAAACCCTTTTCATTTCTTCAATTTTGGGTATAAAAAAGTCGTTAGCCACATACCCATCATATTGCCACTTTTTGGCCCATCACGATCCTACACATACCTAAGTACAAGGGAATTATCAGTGTTGGCTGGTGAAGTGAGGGGAGAATTAATTGCACCAGAGGCACCATTTTTTAAGGAAGGTGGTGGCATTCAGAATGAAGAAACCGTGTGATGTAGAAGTGGTGAGGTTGGAAAAAATAACGACAATGGAGGGGTGAAGCCACAATAGTGGTTTACAATTCAAGTGAGGAAGGAAAACTCACAAAAAATGACCCCAAAGCAAAAAAAGTGATTTTGGGGGTTCATATGAACCTACTGATTCGAGCGAACCCATTAGGGGTTCGCTCGAACTAGGGTTCGAGCGAACATCTTTAAATTTTGGCTGCCAAAAAACAAATCAAAAGCATAGAAAAGGGGGTTTGGCTGAACCCTGGTTAGAACGAACATCTAGGCGTTCGCTCGAACCCCCCTTGCCCCTCAACCCCCTCCTAAGACACAAAAAAAGTCTATTTTTTTACACTTCAAAGCTCAGGTTGAGGATGAAAATGGAGAAGTCTTTAGAAACCCTTCTAGAATTAGATAGTCCTCAGAACGAGCGATCCAACAAATATAATTTTAATATGTTTTGGTTTTATTATGTATTTGTTTTTTTAGTTTTATTAAACATAGGTTCTTCACTAAAAATGAAGGTCTATGTTCGGCACGTGGAAAAATAGAAAATTATCAAATAATTTTTTTTTAAATATCAGTGCACTAGATATTGAAGTCCTTGATCCAACAAAAAGAAAATTGAATTTTGATATATACAAAAAAAGTTACGTGTTATACGATCGTGCTATGTTTGAATTGTAATTGGTTTGACTTCAAAACTTGATTAAATAAAAATATTCAATAAAAACCTATCTAACCAAGTCAAAGCACTATATATCAGAGTTACAAATCTAAATTTGAAAGAATTAGAATTTTATCCTTCATGGAAAAAAATTTATGCGTTATACGGTGTGCGTCACTCTTTAAAAATGTTGGTTTTTGAAAAAAACCAGTTTTTGTGGGAAATGGAAAAAGAAGTGCAATCTGATTCCAAAAAAATTGAAAAAAATATTTTTAGAATCTATAGACAAAATGTGACAAGACTTTATTTTGCATCATCTTCAAATTCCTCACGGTTTAGCCGCTATAGGTTCCCGAATGTGAATATTTAGTTAAAAATAATAATTTCAGTGTCCAATTTGGCCAAAAATTGTAAACCACTATTGTGGGATCACCTGGATGCAAGTTTTTTACTATCCTCAAACAAAAAATTAGACCCATTCATAGGGAAGGCCTCCATGAAGAGGCTACGGGGGCTCTTTCTGTTTAAGGGAAAGGAGGTGGCGCAAGTAGTAAAATTGATGCTCGGTGAAGGATTTGAGAAATTGACACACAGGTACCGAATGAACTCATATATCTATTCACTAGTTATGGTGTGGGGACTAGAGGTTAGGGAACCAACGACGGAAGTGTGGAGAATAATGTAAGCACTGGTGCCAAAAGACTTCCTTGGAGAGATGGAACCAATCCCGCAGCGAGCAATACCTAGTGTTAGACTGGTAAAAGAGGAGGGTGGGGATGGAGGTGGTCTGGAGATGCTAAAAATGAACCATATGTTCATAAGGTGGCCTAAGGGAAGCACAAAATACAAATGGAGGAAGGATGTAGAGTGAGGTTGACAAGCATTGCAGAAGTGGTTGAGGTGGAAAAAATGCTGGCATAACTAAAGGCAATTGTGAGGGAGGAATTGCGGGAGAGTAGAGGCTTGCGACCACCGAAAAAAGCCAAGCTGTTGAACAAGATAGTGCAACTGGAGACAGGTGAACCTTCAAAAAAACTAGAGTAAATTGTAGAATTGAAATGAATTTTTGCTAATTTTGGATAGATGTGTAGAATAGTAGTGACAACTATTGCAGGGTTAGGAAGCGATGGGTAGTGAATAATGATATTTTTTGGAGGCTGGGGAAAGCATAATTGTAATGTTAAATTTTAGACATAGGATGCATGGGTACTATTTATATGCTTTAATGTAGAAACTTTCCTAATATAATAAAATAAAAACTTATTATTGATATGCCTAAATTTGAATGAATTTTTATATGCTTTAATGGTTCGCTGGTCCGTAGATATGCCTAAATTTGAATGAATTTTTATATGTTTTAATGGTTCGCTGGTTAGTAGATATGCCTAAATTTGAACAAATTTTTATATGCTTTAATGGTTCGCTAGTCTGTAGATATGCCTAAATTTGAACGAATTTTTTTTTAAATTGCATTGATTTGTCGAACTTTCGATGAAAGCATCCGACAAATCTCCAAAAGCGTCCGACGAATTTACAATACATCCGACAAAACTTTCATCATAATGACTTCCTTATTCATTGCAATGTTGAAAAACTTCTGTTGTTCTTTTGATCTCAAGTATGTCACCAAGACTCCTGCTGATGTAATCTTATTGACGTGACATAGCGTATATGTCTTGCCGATATGCTTCCCTCATGCTTCATCAATGAGACAAGATGAGTATCTCGCCGATGAAACTTAATTTCTAAGACCACGGGATACTCCTCCTGATATATCTTCTCAGACAATATTGATCACTGTAACAGTCTTGATCTTTCACTAATATTTGCAATGACTTGCCTATTACGTCACAATTTCAATGAATGTCTATTGTTGTTCCTACACTTTTGCAAAGGCATGCCACTTGTGTTCTATCTATTCTTCGTCATTTGATCGACAAACAATTTTTTCAATTGTCTGACAAACATTAGTTCCCTTTTCCGTGGTGGCAATGGACGAAACTACATCGCGATTTCGATGTTTTAAAGCTCAGTTAAGAAAATGATGAAAAGTTGTTGGCAATTTTTTTTTCTATGATTCGTCAGTATTCTAACAGTATGTTGTCGATATTTCAACAAAATTTCATTGGAAATTGGAGTCAAATACAATAGTGTGAGTAGCTACTATCTCCCTTGTAAAATAGAAGACATCTGCTTAGGCATATAATATAGTATTAATGAAGGTGGTTGTACTTTCCCATTTATCTAGAAACTTTGTACCACACATGTGTACTATCTCCCTTATCTCACATTGGTTGTACATTTAACCCTAAGAAATATATCTTGTATATTTACCTTCTATAGTTGTTGCATCCTCTTTTTAGTGGAACAATTATGTGTTATATCTTCAATCTTTCATTTTAATGTGTATTTTTCTTTTATGGATTGTTCATGTCATTAAGATTCTAGAATTATTTTCCCATTTGGAAAATATTATAATTCACATCATTAGGAGGAAGAGAAGCACAATCTTGTGGATTAGAAGTAAAAGAGATAAAATTGAGTAGGTGGATCAACATGATAGTGATACAAATAAGGAAAGAAAATTCATCAAAGGGTAGCAAGTGATGAGGAGGATCTTGAGAATCAATTATGGGGATGGTATTTTGAGTAGAAAGAACCAATTCAAATGTAAAGTGAGATGAAAGACTGACATGTGGTGTTAATTAAGGGGGAAAAATCCCCATGGAAATTGTAGTAGTTAGGAGAGTAATATTTAACACCTTTATTGGAAACCAAAGCTACATCAAGATTATTCAATGTATCATTATGTAAAGGAAGGATAGGAGAAACATATGGATTAAGGAAATTATCAAAAAGTGTAGGAGAGAGATGATTGCTCCTTGGAACTTTCCTATGTATAATCATGAGATGAGGAGGGAGTAAACAAGATTGAGGGGAGAAATCTACCACATTCAAATTATTATGATAAACTATCAATGATATTTTAAGTCATGATCAAGAAATATTAAATGTATGAAGGAAGTAACTACTACAAATCACTCAATAGATTTATAGGTGTTGTCATGAGAATATTGATCCACTTCATGCATATCCATGACCTGGAGGGAGGTCTTGGTAAAATAAATGATAAAATTGGGTGACCAAGTGAGAGACCATCTACCACCATTGGGCTTTCAAGGCTTGTAGAAGAGAGATCTAATAAATTCGTTGATATTAGAGTGTATGGGCCCAATACCATTAAGAGGTTTACATGATAGAAAGGACTAGAATCTAAATGTTCCAACTAGAATAGATGAGAATATTGACATGTTTTCTATTAAGAGAAATAATATATTTTTATCTTTTATCCCAACTAAATTTATGACTATCTTCCCTCACAAAGAAATATCCATTCTAATCCAAAGTTATGGATATAGGGATCCATCCAACTCTAAATGAAAATAAAAAAAGGTGGGAAAAAATATATGTTAATAACTACTCTAGTGGCCTTGATGGAAAATCTCAAGCAATAGATCCCAACATGATGAAATATGTGTTCAATACCATGAAACTTGTGATATTTTAACAAATAAATGGATAACTTGGGAATCCCGACAAGGTTTTAGAAAATATAAGTCCACAATCTTTCTAGAAGGCTAGATCATTAGCTTCTCAAGAGTTTTGGCTATCAATCACATTTCCCTCCTATAAAGTTTATCAATTAAAGACATGATGTTTCCATAAATTTCATATTATTAAAATTGAAAAAACTTCTATTAATAATTGTATAATAGTTTTACAATTATTTTAAATCACACTCATACATTTTTTCTAGTAAAAATATAATAACTATTTACCACTTTTTAATGTAGATGAGGTGTATGATTACTATTAACTATTAAACCACTAAAATATTGGATATTTAAATAGATCATGATTCATCATTGAGAAGATACAAAACGATATGTAATGTAGACTTTGGTATCTAAATAGAAAGGGAGGAAAAATTTAGGGAAAAAAAATGAGAAAAAAGAAAGATTAAAGGAAACAAAAATAATTATTAGGAAAAAGAAAAGAAAATAAGTAATAGAAATATTTTACAAAGTTAGAAAAAAAAAATCCAAATAAATAAGTTATTAACTTAATAGATCTAGAATATTAAGATCCTTAGATTCCAAAATTAAACATGGGTATGTGCAGGATCATCATGGAAAAAACAAGCCCTTAAGTGGCAAAAAAATTAGAAAAATCAGAGTTAGGCAACTTGACATAAAAATTTGAATAAGTTATCTATATTATTTCAAAAACATGTAAGAATAGAATTTGTAGCAAATTGAATATAGTTTCTAAACTACTAGGTTTATTTAAAAAAAAATCTATTTTGTGAAAGTTTGAAATTTCAATGTAGTAATACTTAAATTTCAAGGAAAAAATAAGAAGTAGGTGTCTGTCCGACCACCCTAACCATACTAAAATGATGATTTTTTTTATAAGATTTTAGATATAAGTAGAGGACTCTTGTCCAGATGTGATGCATATTTTTTTGTAATTTTTTTCCAAGTACATAATTAATTATGTTTTTTTTATTAAATATTTTAAAAAATATAAAAACTCATATGTCTGACCACCTTAGCTTGGTCAAAACTTCATGAAATTTAATTTTTCTTTTTTTAATCCTATATTATACAAAACATAGATTGTGACACATGTTTTAGATTCAAAATATTTGATACCTTTTGAAAGCTATATATGTTTTTCAATCAACCTATCAATCAGGACTTTAGTCATAATTCAAATAGAAAATGAATAATAATTATTTATTAAATTCAAAGTAGAGTATAATTTATATTGGTGGAAAGCTGAGAATCTCCTTTAAAAACCATTTTCGTTTCATCAAATTTGGGTAAAAAAAGGGTCATTAGCCACATACCCTACACATACCTCTCATATTGCCACTTTTTGGCCCATCATGATCCTGCACATACCCACATAAAACTTATTATCATATAAACAAATTTAATAATTTAATAAATTAGACAAATTAATGAAATGATTACTTATTTCAAATTTATGACAATTTGTAAATTAATAAGTATAGTAATGATATACATTATTTAAAATTTATCTATAAATAGCACTTGCACCTAGAGGAGGTTTAAGGAATACGCTAATAGAAAAGTAAAGGTAAAACAATAATGAATTTAAATATTATAGAATTTAGTATATTTAAAAACACATCTATGGGTATGTGTAGGATCATGATGGGCTAAAAAGTGGCAATATGTAAGTGACATGATGGCCCATGTGGCTGACGATTTTTTTTTACCTAAAATTGATGAAATGAAAAAGATTTTTAAAGGAGATTCTTAGCATTCCACCAATATAAATTATGCTTTACTTTGAATTTTATAAATAATTGTTATTTATTTTCTATTTGAATTATGACTAAAGTCCTGATTAATAGGTTGATTGAAAAATATTTATAGCTTTCAAAGGGTATCACATTTTTTGAATCCGAAACATGCGTCACATTTTATGCCTTCCATACTATAGTATTATAAAAAAAAAAATCATGAATTTTTCACCAAGTTAAGGTGGTTAGACATACGAGTTTTTTATATTTTTTAAAAGTTGTAATAAAAAATTCATAATTAATTATTTACTTGTATAAAAATTACAAAAAAATATGCATCACATTGGAGCATGAGTCCTCTACTTATATGTAAAATCTTATAATTTTCTTTTATCATTTTATTGTGGTTAGGGTGGTCAGATAGACACCTAATTCTTATTTTTTCCTTGAAATTTAAGTATTACTGCATTGAAATTTCAAATTTTCACCATATATATATATATATATAAACCTAGTAGTTTAGAAACTACATTCAATTGGCTATATATTCTATTCTTACATATTTTTGAAATAATATAGATAACTTATTCAAATTTTTACGTCAAGCTTCCTAACTCTGATTTTTCTAATTTTTTTGCCACTTAAGGGCCTATTTTTTCCATGATGATCCCAAACATACCCCTATATAATTACATTTTATAATTGTTGTGGATATGTTCATTATTTTGAAACTAGTAAATTCATTTGATTGAGTAGTAGCCAATTTGCATACATATTTAAGGAAAAAGGTTATGGATGGATTCTTCCAAACATGTTTGTTATTTGTTATTTAATTACTACACACCAGAGTTGGTTTGACATTCATATTGTTTTACTTTCTATTTTTTACTCTTTAACTCATAATTCTTGTTGAGATCTATAATAAATAGCATAGTTAATTTTTGTTTTAGGTTAATATTTTTGTATCATATAGTTAGCTAAATGATTATGTGGGTTTAATATAAAACCCTAGAAAAAATAGTTGGCATTAGTTTTCCAATCCATGTAGCATTCAAAAATATTGTTTCTAAAATCAATTGTTATGTTTTTGAAACTAACATTTCCATGTTGAAAATGAAGGTGAAATTGTAGCTTAAAACTTGCAAAACTATTATACTGTATATTTAATTAAGTGTTATTTGTCACAATTCTTTGTGTATGATTAATCTATTTAGATCAATTTTACCAATTGTAGAAAGAGATAGAATATTGTAGAAGAATTAGACAAGAAGATAGAAGTGATACAACATATACATGGAGAAACCCTTTTGGGAAAAAGCTCCACCACCAGAATCAATAGTGCTTGTTTTATTTAACCTTAGAACAAGATTACAATAATATTGTATCAATCCTTGATTGATATGCTTCCTTCCCTTCCATCTGACCAGCATGAATCCACACATTCCATGCCATTCTTCAAATCCTCACACATGCACAAGCTATACCTGCTAACCTGCAATCAACTTTGATGTGATTGCTGCAATAAATAGACAATTAATAAGAATGTACTCATAAGAGTTATCAAATACGAGAGCAGAAAGATCCTCTAAAAAACCCATTCCTAGATTGTGCAAGTAGAGTTCCACACTATAACATGAAGTCAAAACAAAAGTCTCCTCAATTTAGGCACCCCAAATTGAACACTTAATTGATCATTGGTCAAGAAAAAATCTTGCAAGCATCACCTCAAACTTGGCACCTAAGAATGGTCCCACTTAATTGAGCGTTGTAAATATCTTCTCATGCAAAAGGTGTTAACTCAAAGATGCCAACTTCGGCACCCAAGGTGGGTCCAAGTCAATATTAGTTAACTGAAACATATCTCTCCACCAATTCATGCAAACATTATGCATGATTGATCATCCCCATTTAATTGAATGTATCCACTTGTTATCTATCATGCAAATGAAGTCAACAAAAGTCAACTAGCATTCAACTGAAACTAATTACATGCAAACTAAAGATAACTAAAGATAACTAAACTGAACTCCACCCATGTAAATATCAATCCCTAACTTGTAGGATCTTTACATGCATTACTGAAGTGTTATCAATCTTCCAAACAGTTAACTTAAGCAAGGAGGGTTCCACCTTCCATGTGGGTGCCCCATGTGTTCCTATTTTGTAGGATCTCTTCTTGGATGTCCCCACATGTTCCTATCATTTAGTAATAATTAAAAATATCAATTTACATACTCATTTCATTTGAATTTAATCTCTTTCTAATCTGAGTGTTGGGGAACACTTTCCAAGGACTTGGGAGATACATTAAATATGTTTAGGATTGCAATTAAATGACATCTTATTCCCAACATTCTCCCACTTGACATTATACATTTCAATTATTCTAAAGGGTATGTGTAGGATCATGATGGGTCAAAACGTGGCAATATGATGGATATTTGTAGGGTATGTGGCTGATGACTTTTTTTTAACCCAAAATTGATAAAATAAAAAGGGTTATTAAAAGAGATTCTCATATTTCAACAAATATAAATTATTCTTTACTTTGAGTTTAATAATTAATTATTATTAATTTTCTATTTGATTTATGACTAAAGTACTGATTGATAGGCTCATTGAAAAAAATCTATAGCTTTCAAACAGTATCACATTTTTTGAATAAAAAAAATGCATCACATTCTATGCTTTGCATACTATAGGATTAAAAAAAAAAATGAATTTCATGAAGTTTTGACCAAGTTAAGGTGGTTAGGCATACAAGTTTTTTATATATTTTTTAAGTTGTAATAAAAATTCATAATTAATTATTTACTTGGAAAAAATTACAAAAATGCATCACATGGACATGGGGTCAGTACTTATATCTAAAATATTATAAAAAAATATTATTTTTGAAATTGTGGTTAGGGTGGTTAGACAGACACCTACTTATTTTTTCCTTGGGAGATTTAAGTACTACTGCATTGAAATTTCAAATTTTCACCAAATAGATTTTTTTTTTAAAACAAACCTAGTAGTTTAGAAACTACATTCAATTTTCTACCGATTCTATTCTTACAT